>VYZS01069938.1:30200-78537 GCA_013400695.1 Neodrepanis coruscans | reverse complement strand
TGGAGAAAAGTGAGGCCCTATCTCTAGGCATTGTTTTCCAGGGTTTTACTAGTAGGTCACAAAACTGTAAGCTGTTCCTCTTGACTGCCCTTCCAGTGCTCCTGAGGGGAAATGGCTTCCCCTTCATTGGCACCCAAGGATGTTAGTAGCATCTTTTCCAGTTAGACTCAGGGCTTCCAGCCAACTCCTGGCTACAGCAAGTATGAAATGTCATTTTAACTGAAAAATTTTGTACATGAGGAAATGAAAAGGAGAAGTTTTAAAAAGATAATTTAATATTATCAGTGTTCTGTCAGACCAGAGATTCATCCAAAGCTTCAGTGGCCTCAGTCAGGATATTTCTGTCTTGAAGGTTACAGCCAGTTTCCTGCTGAGTGTGTTGGGCTTTGGCTGCCAGGCAGCAAAAAGGGCCCTAAGATATTGACTTCCAGTAATTTGGCAATTCCTCAGAAATAATGGCTAAACTGAGCTCATTCCTTGGCCTCAAGCCTGGTCTGTTACACTTACAATATAGGGTCAAAGTTTAGCACCACGTGAGATAGTTCTAAATCCCCATTTTCATTACAGGGATAGATGTTCTGTCCAAATACAGAGTTTAGTTGTCCAGCACCACATTCCTTTCTGGAGAATAAACCCATGTCTCACATGCCAGGACCAGGTCAGCCAAGCAAAAGGCCACCACTGCTGTTCCCTTTTTCCCAGTCCTGCTCACTTTTTCAAGCTCACATGATAGGCTTTACAGTGGATTTTTGAGTAGTGATTCCCTGGTTTACACAAAGCTGATCCATTGTCTTCCCTGGAGAGCCCTGACACAGACTTTCTTCTGGTTTCTTCCTATTGCAGCACTTTCATAGCTATGACTAGAATTTAATACCATAGGCCTGGATAACATGTGTGAGCAGAGGTGACCCCTGTCTTCCTTCATTCTTCCTTACAGGTGTTTTCATAGGGTTGGTCTAATCAGCAGTTCCTTTGTTGTCTGTCAGCACTGGCCTGGGAAGTGATGACCTGGGAGAATCGGCAAGTGCTTATCCATGCATACAACTTAGAGGCACATAGGAAAAATACCCAGGCAGCAACTGCTCTACTGTCATAAGTTATTAGATCATAGCTGTTCATAGTGAGGTTAATGAGCAGGACTGTTTAATCATACAGTTGCTTTAGCCATATCAACATTAAATGACGGACCTGATTGCTGCCCCTGTGTATGGCACTGGTGACCACTAGGAAGGCTTGAAAGTGTCATCAAGAATGTGATTGTCTTCAAAAGCAGGGTTTAAAAAGATAAAGAGAGGGAGAAAAGCATGAAGGGGAGAGGCTATTTAACTTCAGTCTCCCAAGGAAGTAAGAAATAGAGAAGCAGTCTGCATTTCCTAAAACATTTTCTTTTTTTCCTTTTTCTTTTTTCTTTTTTTTAAATTTTCCTATTTCATCTTTTCTCCCTTGGCAGCTATGCACTTTCTCCCCACAATGTACTTTGATGATCATGGGGGTGAGTGGGCAGTCTCTGCTTGTTTTTCCACTGGGTGTGGGCAGCCAGAGAGGGTGCCTTTCCAGAGCAGCTCCCAGACTAAGGTGCCCGATCACAAAGGTGTCTGAACTCACTGTTTGATTATCTCCTCCACAGGATGGGCTTTTGCCCTGCAGTTTCAATCACTTCAGGTACAGAAATCCAAGCCAGCAGCCTGAATTAAAGTATAGACTCAGAGTCTGTCTCTTGGATTTGGCTAATATGATGCACAGAGTTCACTTGAGTCAAATTTTTTTGTGGACTACTTTTCCTGAAAAGCTTGGGAAGGTTACCATTAGGACTAACCCAAATAAAGAAGCAGAGGGCTTGAGGGTTGAGCTGGAGAGGCAAGCTCCATCCAACAGATTTCAGCTGCAAGGCTTGGGAATACCAACCCAATGGGCTGGTAGATTATGATAGACAATAGTACAGTAACAGAGCCCCTACCTGCCAAATCATTCATTTAAATAAGCCAAAGACAACAGTAAGGAAATGTAATGACTATCTTATGTGACAATTACCTTGGCCCAGACATGTCTCAATTCCCAGTAGGCCAGCATCAACAATCCTGATTGACAGCACCAGTGAGGTACAGAGACGAATATATAGGGAAAGCAAGCTGTTCCTTCGCTAGGCTGGCAAAACCATCATACAGGAGACCAAGCTATGATTACAACTGACAGGCAGAGAGAGAGAGAAAAATTCAATCCTACTTTCTCTGCTTTAGGAGTCCTGACATGGCATACCAACCCCTCTTCACTGTCTCATTTTTTTTTTCAGGTTGCTGAACAGCTTATTAATCCATTTGGAGAAGATGATGATGATTTTGAAACTAACTGGTGCATCGATAGAAATTTACAGGTTGCTCTTGTTATTTCTACTTCCAGCTTTACTGTACAATAGGTTATCGTTACACTTAATCCTAGTTCTTAAACTGAGGAACAAATCAGGGCAACAAGTGTCAGCAAAAGAAATTCTTTCCCTGAAGGTGTACCTATGTCTGTGATCCTCAGAGTTTGTTTTTACAAGCTAATTCATCTTGATTTTGGTATTTGGCATTTACAACACCTGCTAAACTTGCAAACAGCTGACCTCAAACTATAACATCAATTTATGCCTGGAAAGGTATGTAATGTAGGTCAATCCTGCAAAATCTAAAAGCCACTCCCACATAAATAAGAACGTGTTTTGCTAATTTGAATGTTTTGAGATTCTTATATTGCCTATGAACCTTCCTTTAAAAAAAAGGAAGTGGAAATGCTGAAAAGACTGAGCAGGGCCCTGAACTAATAAGCAGGGCCAGTAACATAATTCATCTTCTGATGCTGCCACCCATGGCAGCATTTCTGTTTGGCACAGGAGTCAGTGTCCTTATTAGCAGGAGCTGTGGGATGGCCAAGGTACATATTTATTGCAGTTGCCACTGATTCCCAAACAGTCCCTGTCTGTTATGCCATGAAGAAACTCAAAGAAATGAGGAGGTCCCACAGCACCCGCTGCTCCCTTTTCGCAGAGCCAAGCATAGGGGCTGCTGAGCTGCTGTCACACTCCACATAGGCTGGGGACCACTGAGACAGCAAAGCAGAGCCCAGAAGTTAGAGGGAGCAAGGGCAGGCCTTGCAAATCACCTTGTTGAGCAAAGTAAGCAACACAGGTACGCGCAGGAGTGGGAAAGGACTTCATCCTGCCAAAGATGCTCTCTGGCTTAGCACCACTTCAAGGTACTCACACTACAATGCCTTACAGCCTGTTGAACAAAACATATCAGAAGGCCCTAGAACAGGATGGTCACATACTTTGTTCTGAATGTCTTAAAATGGATATGAAGCCTAACAGAAAGACTCTTGACCTCTGGACATTTTAAGGAGCACAGTTAATACTTTATACAAACTTTCCAGAGCGTGTGGAGGATCACATTTAACTGTGTGGGAAAGGACTTCAATCTGACATAAATATCTTTGCAGTACAGAAGACTCAAGTGAAAATAAAATTTATGCTTTCATGAATATAGGTGGATATAGGGGGGTTATTTTATAACACTGAGTCTCTTCCTAATGCCCAAGCCAACACAACTTATGTTAAAGGGTTTCTGAAAGAAATGTTGACCCAGGGAATATAAAGCAGATTATTTCATGTACTGTACTATGCTGAAAGTGACATGATTTATACCAAAAAAAATCTAAGGTCTCACTTCTGGCGGTGGATGAGATGCACATGAACTTGCCAAGGATGGAGAAAGATATTTACTGGAATGATTCCTCTGCCCGGCCACCCTACACAAAAGCAGCTGCTGATTACTGTATTCCTTCATTTCTTGGATCAACTATTGAAATGGGGTGAGTGGCACTGAAGTCCTTAAAGCCATCAGAAAGATCANCCTAAATATTGAATGACTTTCTATTGACTAATAATCTAGGCATGGAAGTTGGAGGGGACAGACTTTGTAAAGGGATGAAGAGGATTTATTTGCAGAGATCAATACATAACCCACTGTTATAAAGAAACATATAGAGGATATATGATAGCTTCCCGTTGTTGGGATCTAACTGAGAAATCAGTGATAGGGCAGTTAGCTTGGAAGCTGTCAGTTTAAATACGTGTGACATGCTGTAATACAGACAGGTGAGTAAATGTAAACAGCATCATGACTGAACAAATACCAGGCAAGTAGATGTTCTTATCTGAAAATCTTTTTTGAAACTTTACAGTAGCCATTTTTTTAACTTTAAAAATTATCTCAGGATGTTTACACATTTTCCATGATTTCCTGCCTTTATCAAAATAAAATGTGTTTATTTTTTTGTTTCCTTTGGCCTCAAAATAGCCATTTTCTTATTTTTATTTCTTTTATTTTTTTCATTTTTGAATACATTCTACTAAAAGGACAATGGTTTATATGAGTTCCTTTTATCACAATCAGACTTTTCAGAATTATTTTCTTCTGGAAAAACTACAAAATGGCAAAGAGAAAAGTAAAGAAGTAAAAAAGAAGAGTAAAAACTCATAGAATATAATTTATTTTACTGCAATTGCTAGGGCAAAAAGGTAACAAAGCAAACAATTTTTTTCCTAAGAAGGATTTCAATCAAAATATGAAGGAAGGAGTGAATAAAAAGCTGCTCCTTGTTAGCCCTGTGAAATGCCAACACCTCTGATGTGCTGATTTTTTATTAACTGATTTCTTATCTGAACTAAAAACTATGGGTAGTTCTTATGCAGACTTCAAAAACAAGCTCTAAAGATTCATCCAAGTCCAAAGAAAATATACAAAACTTGAGCCTAAATCCAAAGCCTTCTTCAACCACCTCAAGTCAAACCTGGAAACAGGTTACCCAAAGACATGGTAGATGTCCCATTCCTAGAAACCTTCAAGGTCAGGTGGGATGGGGCACTGAGCAAGATGATTTAGTTGAAGCTGTCCCTGCTCATTGCAGAGAGTTTGGAATAGGTGACCTCTAAAGGTCCCTTCCAACACAAGCTATTCTATGATCTTCACAAATGCTGGTTGAAATTCCTCTGTCCCTCCAGATTAGCATTGCTTCCCTTTGCTCCTTGCCTCAGATTTGGCCCAAGCCCTTTGCCATTCTTGCCCTTAGGAAAGGTCACTAGGCCAGTTTGGCTTGTCTTCTGGGGTGCACAGAGTCAGTATTCTGTACTGAATTGACTGGCGGGTGCAGCAGTTGTTCTTATGAACCACAGAGGCTATGCAGAAGAGTACCAGGTACAGGTGAAACTTTCAGACATATTATCATGCCCCAGAAGTGAAATTTGGCCACCTGAGTAATTCCAACACTTTTCGAAACCATTGCACTCTGCTTCCAGTGGTAGATTTCTCACTGTTATTTTTGTCCAAAAGATTCTCCTGAAAAAGTAAATAAGGCACTGAGCGGGACTTCTTTCTCTCCTTTCCCTCACCCTAGGCACAAGCCTAACCATATGGAGCTACTTCAAAGGGCTGCACCACCCCTACAGCCCACAATTATTGATGAACAGTCAGAGAAAGGATGCAGGCTATGATGACACTGCAAGCAGGGAAGATGGAAATGGGAAATGATATTAGGAGGAAGTGGACAGACTAGTGTTGGTGGGATGATGTGTCCAATGGTACATGTGTTCATACAAACTGTGCATACATAGTTTAAATTGTATCATTAATAAATACAGCATGTTTGCAGGGAGGCTATGTTGATAGTCTCAGCACAGGATGGCACCTGAAGATACTGACTGACTTTCCTCAATAATACTTTCTTAATTACAGCTGCTTTATACATCTTCAATTNAGGGCTGCAGCCCAAATATGAAATGGTGCCAGATGTCTGGCTGAATGCCCTTCTAGCCTGTTCCTCAGGAGAAGAGACACCTGGATGTGGAGAGCTCTCTGTGTGATCTGAATGCTTCAAAGGCACAGCCACTATTTCCTGATACCCTCATTCTTTTCTCTTCCTTAAGAATACATTAGGGCCTCAGTTCCCATTTCTTCCTTATGAGACAGAGGGATATATGTGCATAGAGACCTAATGCTTGCTATATGTAAGTGACACCTACTACCTGGCTTTATTTGGCAGGCTGGCTGATACCGAATTCCTCTATGGAGAAGAGTGGCCCTGGGAAGAGGAGAAACACCGAAGACAATATTCAGTGTTAAGAAGAGTCAAGAGATTTCTCAGCGTCCATGAGGGTCCTTCATACCCAGCTCACCAGCACTACAGTCGGCAGACAAGTGAGAATTCAGTGTTTTTCCCAGCAGATGAAAAGGGACACATCAGACAGCTGCAAGAAATGCACACAAGAGGGAGGCACTCTACTTCAAGCTTCAAGAAGAAACACAAAGGAGTTGACAGAAGTAATAGACTTCACAGTAGCCGAGATCTAGGACCCATAACTGAAACCTCAAGGAATGAGGCACAGTTCGATAACAGTGACACCTCATCCGAGACAGACAAGCCAGTTCCTGAGGTCATCATCTCTGAAGCCGAGGAAAATGCGCCTGATGTGCTGGACAAGCCAAATCTGCAAACAGAGCGCTCTGCAAGCATGCCAGAAGAGAAGCTCCAAAGGGTCCTAGCTGAGGCAAATGTGGCTCTTCTGAACAAACCCTTTTTCCCCTCAGAAATGACTATGTACCTCTCAAACTCAGAGTTGCATCAGTCACTTCCTAGTGTGATAGGGGAGCCCAGACACGAGCCCCCTGGTAGTAACATAGCTGGTCTCATAACAGATCCTGAGAGAAACCTTCAGCGATGGAGTTTACCGAGCTTCCATAGTCCTAGTATAGAACCAAATGCTGGTGCTGCACCACCTTTAACAGATTCAAGGACAACTTCACAACAAAGGACCTTCAGTGATGGAAAAAATGTTACTTCTGCTGCTGCTCCAGAGACATTTGAGATGGAACACTTATGGGAAAACATGGACAGTAAAGAAACAGCCATAATAGAATTTTCTAATGAGGAAAGTGAAAGAAAACTTTGACCATGATTCCTCTGGATTTGCCTGAATTTCTTGTCTTCTGTTGAACATGGTTTGCTGAACACAGATTTGCTGAAAGTGCAGAAGGGCAGACTCAATGCTCAGACAACTCCTGAGCAAAGTCCAGCAGAGGATTTGGGAACATAAATATGAGGCATTGCAGTGACATACTTTAAGCCACTTGGTCGTTAGCTGGAAACTTGTGACCCTGTGAGGAAAACATTTATGGGGAGCACTGAGACCCTCAGGAGTAGATGCTAGCCATCTAGTGCACAGGGCAGTGAGCTGTGTAGGCTCAAATAGAAGAAACACTGAGGTTACCAGAAGAGTGGAGATGGTTCCGTCCACTTTGGATCCACGCTGAACACTGTTGCCTTTGTCCACTCCATCAGGTTAAGGTCCATGACATTCTTGTAAGAGCCACCACGACTCTTGGTTTCTACTCAAGTGGGTCAAAGGTGAGGTGTAGGCTCAATTCTCTCCTCAGCCTGGAAAGATTCAGCCCACCATCTCTCACTGCCTGGAGAAATACCTGAAAAATCAGGCTCCTCATTCATGTAGGACAATAGCCTGCCCCGCTCCTGCTGAAGCTATGCCACTACAGAGTGGAAAAATAAAAGGATTAAATGTTTAACTTCATTAAGAAAAATGGAAAAGGCAAAATTGCTGATGAGCTGGGCAGGGGAGGTCTCAGTCTTGTCGTTGCTCTTTGGAGCACCTAAGTGGCATATTCAGTGGCTGTTTAGTGTAAAATGAGGCTCCCAAGGGGCTCCCTAGTGATGAGAGGGCTGTGGCACTCTCTCAAGAGGTGATGGAGCTGCAGGAGCAACTAAGTTTAGGGCTCTAACCCTGTGGAAATCTTCAGCTGGAAGTGCACAGGCTGCAGTCATGCCAGCAAGAAAATAAAATGGCCCAGGACTACTAGCAAAATTGCTGTCCACTTTCTTCCCCTGGCCCCATTCCCATGCTTCCCAGACATACGACACACATTCTCCATCAACCCAAACCTGCATCAGCATTAGATGGCTCCTGCTGCTCCAGGGGTGGCCAAGCCACTTCCCTAAACCTCCTGTATCGACTTGGACTTTTAGTTGTCTCTCCTGACAGATATCTCAAATCAGTCCAGGAAGGCAGCAGCAGCTCCTTGGTTTTAGCTCTCACCCACACTTACAAAAACACAATCCAGAGCATGTCACCAGCATTCTCCCACAAGTAAGTATTCAAGTAGATGGTCTCCCCAGAAAAGAGAAAGACCAGTGGCTGGCAAGAACAGAGACAGTGTGAGACAAAGAAAATTACGGGTCTACAACAGCCAGCAAAAGCAGTATGGACTGTAGGGACAGCTCTCTTGCTCGGAAGGTTGCACTTCAGACAACAAACCAGTATCCCTGTTGGGGCAACTGTAGCCAGTGGCTTCCGGGAGTCTTCAGGACTCCCTGAAACTGAGAAGGGAGGAAACAGACCTGCCTGCTCCTGCTTCTCTGACCAAACGCTTAGGTGAGGAGTCCTTCCACCAAGCTATCACATATAGCAGGACTCTGCTATCTCATCTGGTAGGCTTTCAACCAAAAATCAACCATCCTTCCTTCCTACTTCTACTTCTTCCAGCTTTATTTCAGTCTGGGATTAGGCTCCTGCTGGTGTACATTAGGCATGGTCTGAGTAGAGCCATCCTTTCAAATCCTTCAAAGACACTTGTAAAAGCACATGTATCCCCATCAGTTTAGGAAGCAGAGGTCACTTCGCCAAAGGAAGAGCTCTTTAAACTCATGTGAATTCTAGGTATGCAGAAAAGCCAAGCACAGATTTCCCAATTACCTACAGAGGCACTTTTTCACACCAAGAGATGAGGTGACATTGGTGTCTGACAGCAGCTTAGTGCAGTTTGACTGCACTTTGGAGTAAGGCATTCTGGGGCAACCTCACCCTTGCCACTCCACAACAAGTCCTCAGGTAAATCAATTTGCTATGTTCAGGTTTGACAAATAAAATAAGAAACTCCATGAAGTGAAATCATATTGAAAGAAACAGCACCTTAGCCTAGCAATCCAATTTTCTGGATGTCCCTTACTAGGCAATACCCAGGTTCTGAAAGCATCTTCTCTTTCCTCACAATTCCCTATTTCTTTTTGCAACCCAGCTTCTGGAAGCATCATTTCTTTCCTCCCAATTTCCTATTTCTTATTGTAGCTGAAACTGTACTTTTCTATTCAATATTTTCTCAGTCTGCAACTGTCAAGGAACTTCATTTACCAATGAGGTTAACTTAAACAAATGGTAAATTTTAAGTATAAACAATACATTTTAAGGATACCCAGATAGTTCCAGCTATCTGACACAGCCAGGAAAAAAAAAAAAAAAGTAAAAGTAAGCTGATCTCCTCTGTAGCACTTGCTTAAAGTCAGCAGAGCAATATAAGTTTCTGGGGAGTTTGGCCATACTCCTCCCAGTTGTTCATATATAGGAAGGTTTTTCAGCACCTGTGAAGAAAGTCTGGCCCATTATCAAGCTTTCTCCATACAGTACATAAGCTTGAGGAACTGTGCTTCCCACTGTAAGGGAATTTAAGCCAGGAATTAGAGATGACTGTCAAATGTCCACTATGAATCTGGACTGAGAATCCTGTCCTATCCCACCTCCTCACTCTAATCCTTTACACAGCTTCCACCAGGGCTTAGGTGTTGGAACAAAGTGCTCTTCCTCCTCAACCCAGACATGAGCATGTTTCATTGCCACACTGATAAGCATGAAAGAACCTTCCCAGCTTCTCATCATCCAGCTCTGCTCATCTTCCATCATCTTCTCAGCCTGGCCACTGCCTAGGGTGCACGCTGCTGCTTCCCACTAGAGTATTATACATCTTATCAGCAATGATTTTGCTACCTCTCCCACTCACCCTGCCGGCACTCCCTGGCCCTGCAATTGTGTTCATTCTTTGACGGAGGCTAAGGGTGGCCACAAAGCAGCCATAAAGTAGATTAAAGCTTCAGTTAAGTCCTACAGAGATGTCTACTAGATATGTATTTGAATGGTTATTTAGGAATGATAGCTCCAAAGCCACGCAATGCAATCTGCAACTAGCATTTCACACAGTGAGCCAGATCCAGATAGCTATAATATTCTGTTCATTGCTTGTAAAGAAGCTAGTGCTGGGATGAGTTACCAGAGAAATTTCCTCTCCTCATTTAGTCTGTTATCTCACTTTTGCAAACATCTGTGGACTCTGATTTGTATTAAATTATCTTTTGGGATTATGTGCTTTTAGAAACATTTTTCAGTAAACTATTTGCCTTAGCATGGTAAATGGATTATTTTAGCAAACCCAACAATGTACCATTCATGTTCATAGGTATAAGCAATGTCAAATTATTGCATGAATAAAGGCACATTGAGAAACACCACTGTCTTGATTGTATTGAACTCTCAAAAGCACTTCTGGCAAAGGTTTGACATATCATGCAAATCAACTTGATGTGTACCAGGAACAGTGACGCAGACTTACAAAAGTTGCCAAAGCTGGAAAAGGAAAGAACAAGGCCAGGATAGACGAGTAGGTCAGAGAAGCAACTTGTTCCCATCAAATGGTGTTAATCTTGAGCAGGATCTGATATATCAAAACAAAGAGAGGGCCAGTCCCTGTACATGCTGCCTGATTTTCCACCTGTTTCTAGGATGTGTTCACACTTTGCGCTGGAATTCTTAGAGCCGAGATGTCAGTGCTGGGACCAACTGGTTGCAGTAACATGTCCCAGCACCCTTAAAACCTTTGTCATAAATAACAGATCTCTAGCTCTGACTGCAAGCTCATGTTTGAGGAATATGTATATATTTTAGAAATAATGGAAATGGACCAGAGTGTTAAGTGTGCTGCATAGTAGAGAAAACAAAAATACCCTGCTGCTGTTAAATAAGGGATACAGCTTTATAGATGGGGTTTTTTTTGTCTTGGTTTATGACCAAACAAATTACATTTTCTAGACAAATAAGTTAGCTTAAATAAGTTATCCATTCTTAAATAGTGATAAGGACAAAGCGGAATCAAAGCAAGATTGGCCTGAAATACATGGTAACTTCACACAGCTCAATCCCATTTGCAGAAAGAGACAGCTGGCAGCAGATTATCCTTTGCTGGAGGTTGATAGCCTGGATGCCAAATGTGTAACACAATGGCTGCAAATAGAGAGTCATGAAAACAGACACCAGAGAGAGGGAGTATTTCATCGTGGAAGGCAGGATCAGTATGTCAAAGATACCTACAGGCAAACCAAACTACAGGTTTTAGTAATACTTACTGAGTCTTACAACTGAAGCTTTAAAATCTAAGGGGCTTTGATCGTAATGCTGCCAAGGACAGCAATGGACGTTGACTTTGGTCTGTGGCAAGCACATGCAGACAGATGGCAGCAGCAAGTCCCCGGGGGCCACCAAACCCTGTCCCAGCGATTCCACCATGGTACCAGTCGCCAGCTCCCCATGTCTCTACCCTGCTGGGGAGGTGCCCAGTGCACAGGTCTGGAACTGCAGATGCTTTTTGGGTTTAGGAAGACACATGCCAACACATTGCATCTTTCCCCTCCAGGGCACAGAGCAAGCTGAATTTTCGATTGCTGTTATACCCTCTCCTTTCCTTCCACTCCAGCACTCGAATCACTGTAAGAAAACTTAAAATGTAACTGAAATACCACTAAGATTTTGCTTGGTTGTTTTATTCATGTGTACTGGGGCAATATCAGCT
Source organism: Neodrepanis coruscans (assembly GCA_013400695.1). Lineage (NCBI taxonomy): Eukaryota > Metazoa > Chordata > Aves > Passeriformes > Philepittidae > Neodrepanis > Neodrepanis coruscans. The sequence continues at coordinate 66,823 of VYZS01069938.1, read as the reverse complement.
TTAGCAATCCAAACAAACACTCCAATGGGTATAATTTAGATGAATCTTCTTTTGCCAAATCAGTGCAGCTGCCTGTGGCTGTTTTACCTGAAACTGCTGCCACTGCTGATAAGAAATGGCTGAGCAAGGGGGAGTAGATATCTAGTGCTGGTGAATTACTCCCGTAATTCATATGAGGTGGAGGGACACTGTGGTATGTTATGCCTTGCATGGGCTACAGTCTGGGTTTTGTAATGTGAATAGATGCTGCTCCAGCTGCTCACACTGCCAAGGGGCAGAGGTGTCAGATGCTAAAAGCAGCATCTGACCTAAGACCTGCTGAGACACAAAAGAGGAGTAGAAAAATATGTTGCAATAATGAACCCAAAGGAAAAAGCAGATTTGAGTGATGGTGTAAGGAGCAGGAAATTGTATTAAAGGAAAAGTAGTGAAAAATAGTGGTCACACAGGCATCAGTCAAATTCCCCTTTATATAAGCTGGTTGGAGAAAACTAATTTAAAAAGAATTTCCATGGCACTAAGGAAAAAATTTGAACAAAACCCAAACCGCATAAAATAATGAGAAAAAAGAAAGCTGTAGGAAATGAAGTGGTAACTAGCAAACAAAAAGAAAAAAAGCAAACAAGACTGGGATTAGTTTTCCCCACTGATAACTGCTATCTTGTTAGCCTGGCACTGTACAGCATTTTTATTCTTTCAGATCTTTTGCAAATTTGAGTGCTTTATCCTGGGAGCTGTGGTGTCCATCAGTTACTCAGAAAAAATTGTTTCTTGGTTGCAAACACATAGTGAGCCAAACTATATCACCTGGGACAAAGATCACTGCAAAGTCCTTAAAACCTGAAGAGGGACAATATAATGTGCATTTAGGTCCAAAGTTTTGGTAAAAGTCCTTCTTCACACATGTATTGAAGAACATTACATTAACATTTAAGACAGAATAAATGCTTTATGACTCAGTAGTAATCCTTCCTGTGAACAGCTTTTGCAAATCCTACTCTGTCATTTCCACGATCAAAAATGCAGTAAAATGCAGACATGAAGACATCTCCTAAAATCCAAAGTGGGCCAGTGCGAGTGGGGATGTCGAGAGACTGAAAGCCACTCACGCAGAAGGTTTCGTCGTCAATAGATTCCTGGAAGGGAAAGCACGTGTCCTTGCATCAGCCTGCTCCAGTCTCAGCTCAGGAAGTGAGGAACAGGGAGCAGGGAGGCTGTGGATACACACCTTTAGGACGTATTGCTCTGCTGTCAGCTTGTACTCGTGGTGTCCAATCATGAAGCTTATGTGAGGCAAGCTTGACAATCTTCTGCAGTCTACAAGAAACTGTATGCGATGCACTGAGATAAGATCCATTTTTCTTTTTTTAGGTATTGCCCTTTGAATTCAAGACTTTCACAGTAGGTAGTAGTGAATTTACTACAGAAAAACATCATCAGGCTGACTTAACAGCCCAACAGTGCCCTCCGGCTTTCCAGTTCCTGTACTCAATCAAATCACCCTAGCAGCCTAGACCACTGTACCAAAGCCATTAGGGACCCAGGACTAAGGAAAATCCTTGCAAGCCCAAAAGGAAGGAGGTAAAGGGGAACTCTGATGTCCTCCCTGTACAACTCAGAAGCAAACTGAGTGTGTAAGCTCCAGCAAGTCTACGCCAGCAGGGTCTGCTGAGCAAAAGTCCACCAGTGCTCTGGCCTTGACTGGGCAGAGGGAGCTGCCTCTAGCCACACAGGCAGCATCCTGTGGCTGCAGTTCACCCCAGGTCCTCCCATAACACTATCATTTTAGGGAAAAAAAAAGCCAACTAGTGAGGAATACAGCACTTTTTAGTTACAGTCTGCCCTAGAGTGGGACTGAAAGAGCAGAAGGACTAAACTGTGGCACGGTCATTAATTTCCATAAATAATGCATTCACTTACAATAACACAGAAGATCATTTCCTGGCCTTTCTAGTTATGTAATTAAATAATTAGTGTGCTAAATGGCACTGCAGAGTATTCCAAGTCTCAGAGTGATCTCTGCTGTAAAATGCAGTGGTTGAAGTAATTGTTTTTGAGGCTTCCAAGAAGAAAAAATATGATTTTGCTGTTTTTCAGTCTGCTTTATGAAAACATACCCCTAAGTCTTGTGAACACTTATGAGATGCCATACCATTAGAACAAAATAAACTGCGGGATACAGAGGACAAGGGTTAAAAAAGCAGTTAACGGTTCATAGGATACAAGAAGCAACACTAATTCTTTCACATAGCTAGTACATGCAGAAAAAACTTAATCCTTGCTGGAAAGAGTTAAAATCACTGATGGATACGCTCACTTTTACTGGGATAAATTTGAGCCAATATACTCTGCCTGCCTATGATTGCTTAAAAACAGTCATAGAAAGTTTTATTCTCAGGACACTTTTCTGCAGATTCTGAGATGCCAGCTGAGTGTTCTTACATCAGCAATGACCTGTTGTTTGTTTATATAATGCTAGTATAAGCACACTGGAAATATTTATTTCACCTATATCCATTAGTGTGTACCATTAAAAAACCAACTTGTTATCAAAGCATACTCTTTGGCATGTATCTGAAAATGTGAACAAAATCAAAATGAACTGAGAAAGAATCAGGAGCTTCAGGAGTTACACAGTTGTCATCAGAATCTTCCTCTTACAAAGGGAGGTGAATTAGGAGTCCACTTTCATCTTTACGTTTTGTCCAGTGCAACTGTAATTTTCTTCCAAGAGCATTTTTGGGTCAGGATAAAGACAAATGCAAAGTTAACAGAAGCCATATGCAGCAGCTTTATTTAGGGCACTGCAGCTGTGGCAACATGCTAGTGACCTGTGGGAGTCAGTCAAGGGCCAGCAATAAGGCATGGTAGAAACAAGCAGCTCTTTCCCTGGAGGCAGGAACAGGAAGGAATGGTGGGAGTGTCAGCAAGCAGGATGCAGGAGAGAGCAGCAGGGAAGAGAGTAAAACCAGCAAGGGGTCAGATGAATAAGGTTCAGGAGGAAGAATAAGAGACAGCACCCTGCACCCTGTGACTCATCTGCCTGGAGCCAGCATAGCGAGTGACATTGATGTACATCCCTTCCAGGAGCCCTTCATAATACCATCTGCTCCGCTGCAGGCTGACACCGAGAGCCTGTCAGTGAAGCCACTGTGAGACTGTCATTAAAATACCGTTCCCTTTCCATTTGATGCTGATGTGTCTGGCTATCTGGACCAAACCCCTTCTGACGTGGGGGAGCCAACAGCTATAAGTAGGGACATTGAAAATCCTCTGGTCTTTCATAAGAAAATTATCTCTCATGCAGTGTACAGATTAATTCCTCAAACAGATATACTTATTATTTCCTTTCACACCAGTTTTTAGAATGGGAGAGGAGGTGAACATTTGGGAGGAGGCCTGGGGCAGCAAGGCAGATAGGTCGAAACCTGTTTAGCTCCAAGTTCAGTGCTGTTCTGGAAACAAGGCTTTCACCAAGACCTTTCTAAGCAATTATTTGGTTATTTTCCTACCCTATAAGGACCAAATACCAGTTTCAATTCCTCTCTGGCTGTTTTCTGGCTGTACAGTTTTTACCTCTCCAGTATTTGATGGGCTTGCCCCAATATACTCCTGTAATCGCCTGATTTGTGAAGAAGGGCCAGTGATAAGAGAAGTTCCTGAGTCAACGATGGCTTCGCAGCCATGGGAGCAAAATGCCACCTGGCCCTGGATCTTTATACTGCAAGTGAAAAACAAGGTATCTTTAAGTAAATGGCATATATAGTATGACAGAAACATCACATTATTGCTAGCTAAAGTACCAGAGTAGAGACTGAAGTTACTCCAAGGTAACAAGTGACAGGTCAAGAGGCCTCAGGTTGCAGGAGGGTAGGTTTAGATTGTATATTAGGAAAAATTTCTTCACAGAAAGGTAGTAACGCATTGGAACAGTCTGCCAAGGGAAATGGTAGAGTCACCATCCCTGGAAGTGTTCAAAAGGCATGTGGATGTCACACTTGAGGACATAGTTTAGCTGTGCCTATGGTGGTGGTGCTATGTTGACAGTTGGACTTGATGGTCTTAGAGGTCTTTTTCAACCTAAATTATTCTATGATTCTATTATTAGAACTAGCTGCCAAGCTTTGGTAAATACAAGAACATCTGTGGATCCACTTTTGTCTCCTGGGACTTCTACAGCCCTATTCATTCCTTGCCTGCCATCCTCACCCACACATATGTGTTCTCATCAATTTAGGCAGCCTGCTAGAAGAAGAACATAGAACACTGACTGCTTTGATCAAAGTCAGCAGGAAAGATGAGAGCGGGATCCAGAGCTGGATTCAGTTCCTGGATGCTTTAACCTCTTAACTGAACAGTTCACCAAGACACAGCTTGATAACTGGTTTATCATATTAAAACATATTAACATGCTCTCCCAAAAAACAGCTACCCATGTCACAGAAGAGTTAAGAAGCTAATGAACCCTCTCTTTGAGAGGCACAAGGGTAAAACACTGCAGCTGAGTCCTCTGCATCACTAGGTGTTTCTGTCTCTGCAGGTTTTACTTGGGGAGGCAAATTTCACCAGGTTTTTCTTACATACATAGATATATATAAATATGTACATACTTGTTCACGTGTATTTGCCAGTAGCTCTTCTCGGTGACTGGGACCCAGTGGATTGAGCCTTTGTAGAGAGAATGGTCTATCCCTCCCAGGATCAACTCACCACCATTTTCGATGTCATCCCCTCTGAAAGCAAAAGATAGGTTAACAGAGACATGGGAGTGTGCCAGGATGCATTGATGAGATCACACTTAAAAAGCAAAAGACAAATCACAACCCTTTCTAAATTCAGATTTAGATAATCCCCTTCAAGATGAAGGGGATTATTCCTAAATTATCACTGCGTATGTCCTAAACAACATCTGAGAAGACTTACTGTAGGCTGCCAAGGTAGGCATCAGGAGCAGGTTGAACCAGTTGGTACTTCACCTCAAAATAAACACTAGAGAAATTAGTGGAGTTGAGGCTAGATCTGGACAAGGGAACATTTTTCTTAAATGTGATTACTTGGGTATAGGACAGCATTTCTGTCCATCTCCATGGGCCAGAAGGAAATCTCTTGCAACAGACATGGACAGACTGAGCTGAGAGCTTTTCTTTTCTTTATGACCAGATTAATAAGAATAAATCTCTGTCCAAAAAGTCTTTTTTTTTCTTTTAATGCCATATTTTTCAGTGTCAAATTGAAAAAAACCAAACAACACTAAGAACTAAAAAAATAAGGGACATTATTTTCTAGAGTTGAAGCTTTATATAGATGCATGGTTGTTTCTATCAGCAATAAAATTTTATTTACTTCTTTTCTAGCAGTGCCATTTTAAAGACTGACCTTTTCAGATAGAAAGAGAAGACTGGCTCCTCTACCAGGTGCTGGTTCATGATGCTGTCAAACACTGGCAGAGCGTTGCCCACTGCTAAGGAGGGGTAGCCTAAGCCCAGCACGCCATCAAATTGGGCAAAGACAAAAGTTGTTCCTGGCTCAAATACTGATTCGCCAAAGTCCTGTCCCTTGATGGAGATGTTACTTATCTGTTTGGTTAAAAAAAAAAACCAACACACACGCGCGCGCGCACGCACACACACATATATATATAAATTGAAAGTAATGACACCACCAATTAGAAGAAATTAGCCACATTTCAGATCTATGTCAATGGATTAATTAAGTTTATAAAGCCTGGATATCTTTGTATGAATTGCATCAATATAGCAGGTGTCCATTTGGTAGGTAGGCTGCACCAATTCCTTAGAACACCTTACTTATGTGTCTGCTTGTTCATAAACCCAAAACAGACAAAGACCCAAGAAGACATGCAGAAACAAAAATAAAATCTCAGCAATTTGTCTTGGTAGCCCAAAACAGGAGCAGCACCCACAACTCTCAGCACATGGCTTGGTGGGGCCTCACCCTGCCCTTGCCTAAATCAGGCAAGGTTTTCCAGTATTTGAACTGCCCTGAAAACAGTTGACCTGGAGGCTGACACCCATTTTAGATGGACACTCACCTGAAGTGTTTCTTTGCCAGCAATGCCCAGAAGCTGTCCCGAGCCATACTGCAAGGAGAAGGCTTCCCCTCCGTGCTCATATGAATCTGACATGAAGGACTTAAATTTCTGGTGCACTCCTACACAAAAGAAATTACGTTTTTGCACTGAAGGGAGATCCCAGCAATGCACCTGCTCCCCACTGCAGAATCAGAGATGTAGGAGAGCCAGATTTTTCTTCTCATAAGAGAAAACTGTTGATAGAAATCCTGTAGGCACCTCAGTTCCCCTGCAGGCACATCAGTTTTTCTGCACCCGAAGAGGTTATTTCGCATTTTAAAGACAAATTAAAACAAAAGTGGGCATTTCCACCACTTTTGGTAGCTTCCCAGTTCTGTTTTCATGCCTTTTATACCAGTCACCTCGTGGTGCCTGCTCAACTTGGCAGCTGCAGCTGGCGCCTGCCTTGGCTGTGGGATGGCATGAGAGCCAGACACAGAGGAGAAAACCGGGGAGAGCAGCCCTAAGGGATGCTCCAAATCCTTCCCTTCCAAACTCCTGCTGCAGATAAGCTCCTCAGGAAAGGAGAATTGGTAAGGTATCCAAGACATGAGGAACATAAGGGAGAATAATGTTTCTTACTGCACGCCTCACTGATGCAATAAGCAGAAGGGACCCAAAAATTGGAGGAGCCGGTATCAAAGACGACGGTGAAACTCTGGGGCGGAGTGCCGACGTTCACAACTCCGTAGTACTGTGCCTGGGGGAGGAACAGCCCTGTCAGCCCCGAGCTGCCTCCAGTGAGCTATTCCTGGGGAAGAGGCATACCTGGGAGCATCACACAGTGCTTTCTCAGGGGGTTCTGTGCAATTTCATTTAAATGTAAATGCACATCACAGGGAAGGGTGTCTGGTTCCACCAGTGGCAGCAGATTTCACTGAATGCACGAATGTGAGGCATTTTTAAAGCCTTTTAAGCAAATATTCAGTTGGATTGCCTGTGGAGCCAAAAAACCCTCTTGCACTGGCTTCAGAGCTGGGAAGGTCACCCCCAAGATGAAGCTCACAAGGGACCACACAATATTTCAGGCAGTTCCTTACTGATGTTAGTAAGAAATCAGTGAGGCAAAATCAGCACAACTTGCCTCTGCTGGCTTCAGAGAGCTCTGACTGGTGGCATAAACAGTGTCAATGAGGCTGATCTTTTTCCTTTGTAATTAGAAGCTATTAGCAAATCAAAAAAGTATTGTGTTGCACAAACTGTTCCTGATGTAACGAACAAAGTTCATCCAGTGGATGAAGAAACTGACCATCCCTGGATACCAACTGAGACTGAAATAATCTGTGAACACGTGAATGCTGGAGTGCAGTGCTTATCCACATCCGTATACAAGTGTTTAAGTGCTCCTATCTGGCCCTGGAAGAGCACTTCAGCATTAGGAGACCTATTTATAGGAAGAGGCATTTCTGGAATTCTACCACAGATAGAAAAGCAATAGCTAGTGCCAAGCCTTGTGCAGCAATACAAATATTTAAATATGTACCTTCAAGTCCATTCTTGTTAATTAATACACTGAAGTTTCTGACCCTGCAGTTTATGATCTGAATGAGATAACCTTGAAAAGGCATGCAAGTATGCCATTTAAGAGAATATCCAGTTATATAGCAGGATTTTAATCTCTCCTGTATTAAACAAACCTTTATCAATGAATCTGTAAGGTGAGGCAACTCTAAGGGATGTTCATCAAAAAAAAAAAAAAAAAAAAAAAAAAAAAAAAAAAAGAAACAAGCAAATAACAACCAGAAAAACCATAAACACACTGCAATAAAACCTCCACAAAACTGTTTCTGGTGCTATCTGGATATGCTAGGGAAGGGGGTTTTTTGTTTTGTCATTTTGAGATTTATCTGTCTTTGAAATTAGCTTTAAAGCTGACTGAAATGTTTCAGTTCCCTTTGTGCCCTTCACATATGTGTTCTTGCTGAATGAATCTAGCCTTCTCTTCTATTCTGTTCCCTGTTCAGATGCAGCCTTCACAACATTTCTGTGACTTAGTTTTCCTTTAGATAAGCATAACCTAAGAATCAAATAAAACAGAAAACAGAGACCATTCAAAAGGACAAAATGCAAAACTCAGGAAAGATACCTCACAAAACGGTTGACTTGCTGACTTGCCTGTCTGAGATCCAGTGGAAGTCATATATTTCCGGTTTAAGTTTAGATGGTAAATTCAGCCAGGTAAATGTGAGGCCCAGGTCAGTCTACAGTATTTAATACACATTAAACTCCATAGATAAAAGCAGAAAAATAAAAAACTCGACTTAGGTCTTCGTTATTACTGGCTTCATGTGATCAAATAAATGAGATTTGGGGGATTTTTTTATAACACACAAACATCCAAGTTTTGATAAATAGAATACGACTAAATGAAGGAATCAGATTCTCCTACGAAAACTCACTAGTTCACCAAGACTGATAAAGGCAAACCCATTGTTTCTTTGGGGACCCAACCAAGTCCAATAGAGATCTATACAAAAATAAAATTCGCCACAGAACTACCACTGTTAGACTACATCAGCTTTTTACACAGGTCCAAGCTAATCTAGATCTAAACATGTTTTGTTTTGCAGACCAGCAAACGGATTTTTTATGATCTAATATTTATAGCATAGACCAATGAGACACCTCAAGCCCTATAATTTCATTGAGAGATTAGATTTGAAGTGTCCTGGGAAAAAAATATGCCTTCAATAGAATGACGAGTCGTAATGATTACATTACCAAAACTGTACTTACATTCATGTAATCATACAGCCTTTCTGAAGCAGTTCCTACTGATAAAGCAATATCTGCAGGGAAGCAGTGCAGATACCTCCGAGCAAAAACATCAGGGTGGTGATTCCTCCAAAATTCCTCTAATTCTCCCTTTTCCTTCAGCTGTTTCTTGATAGATTTGAATCGAATCAGGGGGATTCTATGCAAAGAAAATAAACACACAAAAAATAACTAGTTCTTCCTTCTAGAACTCTCATATACTCTTTTTTTAAAAATATGTTTCTTTTTTGAGACCTCAGGTAGCAACAAGAATGGGTCCCCCTGGGAAGCAAGCTGAGACACACACCAGCTATGCCAGACATGTTTCCTTACCGTTCCATAGCCACAATGAATGGGATGTAAACCATGGCCAACAGTATCACCCTCATGGCTCCAAGTGGCTCAGAGTCTAATGACACTCCTTTGCTCAGAAAGTCTCTTTTTTATGGCCTGTTGTCAGCAGAGGGCCGTTCGCCAGGTCAATCAATTGCAGGAGGTCAGTACTTTGGCAAAAAACAGATTCATTTGCTCTCAGAGTAACTGCTGGATTGTGCAAATAGTGGTGTCCAGTGGAGCTACTCAGACACAGATAACCAGGGTACAGTCTAGACCAAACAGGCATTTTAATAACAATCCTTAATGTCTTTTACATAAATATAATACATGGGGTGAGCTTTGCTTCTGTTAGCATGGGAAAGAGGAAGCAGTCCAAGGACTTGCTGCTTTTTAAGCTTGCTTTAGTTAGAAGTCCCTCAGAAGTGTTCAGCGCAGAGAAAGAGGACATAACATATAACCATTCCCCTTTTGCATGGAGACATTTCAGCAAGGCTGAGCAGACAGGCATTTGATGGGTTTGTGACAAGACATCCCCTAACAGCTGGCGTTTAATTCCCTATTTATTGAAGAACTCCACTCTAAACATAAATACAATTGCCACCCGAGAAAACAGGTCTTCAAAGTAAAAAACACAACAGTCTGCAACATACAGTAATAAACAGCCAGTAGTTTTGTACACTTTCAGCAAGACATTTGGAAGTGCTCACTTGGATTTATTTTCCTGAGAATTTCTTGAGGTTAGTGGCTCATATCCTTGCCTGACACTTGGGCTCAAGGTAAGCCTTCAAAAAAATAATAGTGTCAAAAAGAGACTCTAATCTGGAACAGTGCAACCCTAAACCCACTAGCTGCCTGGAAGGAAGATCAGCACTGAGTCTGTAATTTACTTAAAGAATTTCTGAATCTTTCCTCTGCACAATAAAGTGCAGTAAGTAACCACATACTGCAACCTAACATATATTAAAGCTAAATTTTAGTAATCAGACATTTTTGTTCAGAAGACAGGATGCTGGGAAAAGATCAAAAACATTTTTTCCCCTGCAACACACCATTTATTTAAATTAAACTGCTCACCATGTGAAGGTAAACTGGAACTAAGTAATTCTCCCAAAAGAGAGCAGATGTGCAACAGCATGTTGCAAAGAATGAACATCAAGGACACGGAGGAGGCAGAAATCATCATCCACCCTAGGAACAAAGTTCCAGTCAAGAAAAACAGCAGAAAAACCCAAATACATGGTGTTTGTGAGAAAAGACAGAGTATTAATGCCTGTCACAGACTTTTAAGAAATGCAAAGCAAACCATTATCACTATATACTAGAGAAATTCTTAAAAATTGTTCTTTTAAGTCTCTTCCCTTATTATATCAGACTGATTGAAGAGGGGCATGACAGCCTTAAAATCAAAAAGTTTAGAGATTTATTCATTAGTCTCCTGTATTTTGAAATACAGTTTGCTTTTTCTAATGTACTTCCAAAATTGTGAGGGCTAAACAAACTCAGCAAAGGCTAAGCCTGGCGTCATCACATGTGCAGAGCTTTGGATCTGAAAAAAGCACCAGTATCTCTATTATATTTTGCTCGAAAAAACAGTAGAATCTCAAAAATGCATATTGGTTTCTATTTTATTGTAATTTGAATTTTTTTTCAGTTATCTAGCTCTGAGTAGTTCCACATTTCTTCTGGACTCAGAGGTTTCACATGAGTTATCAGTGAACAGTCACATTTTCTGTCCCACAGTCATCCCAGCCACTGAGCTATAGGAGTTGGGTGCTGGAAATGGGACTGCTGAGCAATTTGTGAAGTGGCCATTTGTGTAGTTCCAGAAAGCAAAGGCATTTCTCAAGGAGCCTCCACCTGCCACCTTATGCACTGCAAGTAGATGTCATGCCCCTGGGCAGGGCAGCGTTGCTTTGACAAGAATTAGACAATGTTTGTGCTGAGCACCTTTATCACTTGAACTTTTCCTCAAATGTCATAAATGCTTCTGGGAAGTCACTAATGTTCATGTTGGAGGGCATCATAATAACTCTGAAGACATGAAATGGCTCTCTTGGGTCTATTGAGGGGACTGCCTTTGCCTTAGAGCATCCACTGTGTCCCTGATTCTGAGAAAGAACATGATTGTTCAGTTCACTGCAAATGTAGCCCTTTATTAATCCACACACAAAGGTTATTCTTTGCCAAATTCTCTGATCTCACAGTATGTTCCAAGCAGATATTCATTTAGCTAACAGAGGTACAAAATAGAGCAACAAAAGGTCATCATGACTTTTTTTTGATAAGCTGGAATAATGATTAAACTACAATGCAGAGGATTCCTAAGAAGTAGTTATTTGCAGCTTAAAAGTTCCATTAAGTAGAAATAATTCACATAGAAAAAATATATCCCTATTTGTGTCTATAGACATAACATAAATTGCAAATTTATTTGTCTACAGATGGATTACTGAGAAAAATATGCCTATATTTTTAGTATATTCATACCTACACTTTTATGTTGTTCTGATTAGCAGGTTATCTGAAAAGATTTGTCTAAGGGACATGTCTTCACCACGGATGTAAATTCATTAATATTTTTGCCAAATACATTTGTTTCTCCACAACTGTAGCCTACAGTGCCTTAAGGGGAGGGATCCTTGACTTTAGAAAGTGCAACAGCTGCTTAGAAATGAAAACAAATAAAACAACATGCTGAATGGAAATATTTTCTTAAATGTCAGATCACATTCCAGAGTAACTACTTGAAAAAGGTGCCCCGCAAAATTCAGGAATGATGCATTCCCCACAGTGGCTCTGACAGGGCACATGGTGTTAAAGCAGTAAAGAAGTGGTGAGTTGGACATGCTCCTTCAGTGCAAACTGGCCTCTTGCTGCTGGAATGCCATGCACAGCACATCCCACCTTCTGTCACCAGAGGGAATTTTCAGCACCTCTCTTCCACAGCATCACCACAGATGAATGCAACATTATCTTTGTTCTCCATACTCTGCCCAGCTTCTCCACTCAAAACCTATTTTATGGTACTCAGGTCTCAGCACTCATTGTTCTCCATCCTGCTGCAATACTGGTTCCCAGATCACCTCTCTGTTATTCTCCTCCCCAAGGGAAGCCCTTCATACATTTCATAACATCACTGCTGCATGGCACAGCCACTCATCTTGCAGGGAAGAGGTTAGTAAACATCCAATTGATAGCTAAGACCTGCTTTACATTTGAAAACAAGTGATAGTAGAGAGCTCCCTATTAGATTTGACCAGAGATCCAGAGGCTACCTTAACTCTTTGATACTGCTTTTTTTCTCAATCTTCTGTTTGCTCTGCCTTTTGTTTTTCCAAGAATTAATGGCTCTCAGCAGTCAACAGATTTTGGTAGTGTAGCATCTAATGCCCAGAAACCAACTGTTTGAAGAAAATATTCTCCCTAAATTATGGTAAGTTGGAAAATTACAGCAATGAGCTGTAGATACCAAAGCAAAAAGACAGGTGCTGGAAAGGTTATCTCACTTTAGAACACTGTCAGCTTTCACCCCAAAGTTCATGGTACAGCCATGGTCCACAGACAGGTAGGACAATCATAGGATGGTTTTGGATGAAAGGAATCTTAAAGATCATGTAGTTCCAACCCCCCTGCCATAGGCAAGGACATACGAGTCTACAAGGAAGCCCAGAAGAGCAGCTGCTCAGGAAGTCAAACTATACAGAACTTCCTACACATGGGAATGCTCCTCCTAGAAATCAGAGGTGCTCCCTCCTGACTTGAATAGCAAAACAGGCCTTGATAAGAGGAAAACAGTTTACACTGTCATATAACCTTTTAACGTCATATTTATTTCACTATAACAAGTGAGAATCTTGATGGAATTAAATCCATGAGAGTTTCTTGACAGGTTTTGGTACAGACACGGAAACTGCAGTAGCACAGTTGAAAGGTGGATGGAGAACAGCCTTGTCAGTTTCTGATAGCACTTTAAGTGGGAATTCAGATGAGAAGTAAAACATAATTTAATGAAAAAGGCCCTACACAGTCAAGAGTGTCAGAGCCTATAGTAAATAACATTAATTCAGGAACATAAATAGCAGAACAGCTCAAGATAGCAGTTTGCCAAGTATCTGTGTTAAAGCTTTAAGATTAAGTACTGGGTAGCAAGTTACACTCTGAAATTATGTATTTGACACCTTGCAAAATACATCCCTGAAAGTGCCACTTGTCTGGAAAGTCAGTCAGATATCGACAAGTATTTTAAACTATCTGATTATATCTGGCATTTCTGCTGAAAGTTTTATGAAAGTTAAACATCTGAGTTTAAAAATTTGGTCTTCTGTGGAATTGACTTTGCCAAGCCAACCCCCACTGCCCTTACTGGCTGCACAGTAAGAGCAAGAGGTGAGGGAACTGTGGCGACTGCTTGGGGCAAAATCAGAGAACATTTACATTGCACAAGAAGGAATGTGCGGGGGGGCAAGTGGGAGTGTGGGTTGAGAGACGGAGACCTGTGCTCTGAGTCACCCTGTCTATAATCCCTGTCACCAAACACTCATTCAGTTATCTGAAACATTTCAGAGCCCTTGAGATTAATGGCTGGTGCCGTGTAAACAGAGCCTTATATTGGGAAGACGAGTTACTGGCAGGCCAGTGCACAGCAGGAGAAGACCAAGGCAGGCCCCTGCCCCTTGCAGTCCCAGTCATCCCAAAACAAAATCCTGGGATGGGCAACAGTCTGAAAGCCATAGTTGCTTTTGTGCCCTTCAACAAGTGCCAGAAGTACCTCCTAGAAGACCTGGAAGAGATGCCAGTGGATAAAATGGTAGATCTGAGTGGCAGGCAGCTGAGGCGGTTGCCTGTGTACATTTGCTCTTTTAGGGAACTGGTTAAGCTGTACCTGAGTGACAACAACCTGAACCATCTGCCCCCTGATCTGGAGCAGCTGCAAAACCTGCAGATCTTGGCACTGGACTTCAACAACTTCAAAGCCCTGCCCCAAGTCGTGTGCACACTGAAGCAGCTGTGCATCCTCTACCTGGGCAACAACAAGCTCTGCAGCCTGCCCCTCGAGCTTCGGCTCCTGCAGAACCTCAAGACCCTCTGGATCGAGTCTAACTGCCTGGAGTATCTGCCCGAGGTGGTGTGCGAGCTCAGCCTGCTGAGGACTCTGCACGCCGGCTCCAACGCGCTGCGCACGCTCCCTCACCAGCTGCAGTGCCTGCAGGAGCTACGCACCATCTGGCTGTCAGGCAACCTTCTGTCGGAGTTTCCCCCTGTGCTCCTGAACATGCCATTTCTGGAGGTGATTGATGTGGATCGCAATTCCATCCGGTTCTTCCCCAGCCTAGCTCACCTCCCCGGCCTGAAGCTGGTGATCTACGACCACAACCCCTGCAGGAATGCACCCAAAGTGGCTAAAGGGGTGCGCAGGGTGGGGAGGTGGTCAGAGGAGACCCCCGAACCCCGCAAGCGGTCCGGGGCAGTGATAGATATCACGCTCGACGAGAAACCCTTGCTACCTCCTGCCATGAAAGCTGAACCAGAGGTCGAGCCCTGCTGATGCTCAGCTTCCTGTTCTGGCGAAGGTGGCAGCACACGCACACCACTGCCTGACCTCTACCTCTCCCTTGCTTGCTCGCGTCCAGGGACCACCACACCGCCCGCCTAGTCTTCTGGAGTAGGTGCAGCAGCTTAGAGCTATGGGACAGCAAAACTCTTGTACAGACATCCCCTTTCGCACTGCACCCGGCACTCTCCAGAGAGCAGACTTCCTCCCTTTCCCCCTTCTCCCTTAATAGGACCGGAGTTCATGGTAGAGATGAAGACTCAGCTTAGCTGTTTTCCAGGGGTGGATTGCATGGAGCATGTATGGGCTTGCTGCTCTTCACCTGTGGGCTCACTCTTCTCACTTTTACCTTGCTGATGTGTCCAAGCTCAGCTGGAAGCCACTGTTCAAGGTGTCCGCTGCCGAGTCACAGCTCTGAAGCAACCCACAGCATTTGTCTCAAACGCCTTATCTGAAACACAGCAACAGCTTGAAGTTTTCCCTGCCTGCCACGTGGGAAGCGGTAGTGGAGCCCTCGCTGCGCTATCAAGGAAATGGCACATAAGGACCAGAGAGTTCCTCTCTCACTGCCGCCTTCTTCCTGCAAAATTTGCAACATTTTATTTTGTTACTGCCAAGTAGAATTTTAAATGGTGAGGAAAGCTAGAGGCTTTGCTGCTAATTTTTGTTACCAAAACATAGCCTGCAAGGGCAGCTGTATGGGACAAGTTTCTTTGCAGGAGCAAAGAAGGAAATCAAAGCCTGACTAAAATGGAAAAACCGCAGGAGCTGCAAAGGTAAACCTGCATGAATAAAACCTGGGGCTGGGAGCCTATCACTAAAGGCTCGCACATAATCTGAAACTAAGGCAAACTTCACTTGGCTGATTTCAGCTAGGCATTTCTCCAGGTTGCAACTCTGGCCAGTTCAGACCATCTTCAAAATGCACTGAACTTGTTTGTTTTTTTTTTAAAGTAAGCTTTGCTTTAATTGAGTCTCAGAGAGCTGGCTCAAAATGGCATCTTAAACTTCTGATTCCATTGAATTTAGTGAAAGACAGCTTTTGTAAGAGGGTGAAAGCCCTCAGTTGTGGACTCTTCAAGTGGAACCGTCTTACTAGTGCAGCCTGCAGAAGTGCCAGTTGACTTTCAGAAAAGGTTTGATTCCAAGCCAGTTTGTAACTGCTTAATGTCATCTACAGGCCTGAAAAATTATCTGGAAATATACAGACTCTGTTAGGATTTGCTGTCCTGTTAAATGAAGTCCCAATCTGGATTTGGCTGGCATCCACCTAGTGTGCTACTGGTCAAATTAAATAAAGTATGCTAGTATCTTACCAAGTTAAACCACACTCTTTGGAACTAAAAGAAGCCTCTTTCCAAATTTTTTATCCCATTTTGTTCCAACTATTTCTTCCTACAAAAGTAAAGCAGAAGAGTTCAGGGTTTTTTTGACATCCAAGGTCAACGTTTTATTTTGTACAGAACAGACCTGGTACTGTATTTAACTGAGGGGAAGGAGAGGAGGTGCTTTCAGGGGCTTGTCAATGGTTAGTGTTTCCAACAGCTCTCTTCAGACAGTACTGTCACTTCTGGAGAGCTGAAGAGAGTTTGTGTTGAGAGTTCAGAAGAGCATTCTGCAAGGAGATTTCCTTCATTTTAGGAAACCTAAGGGAGAAAAGTGTTTGCATACATACTTACTTCAAATTAATGCTTCTGCTTTGGCAGACTTGCCCTGATGTTTGCCAGGTGCTGCATTGTACATGCAAGGGCCAGAAGTGTCACAATGCCTGATGGGCACCTCTAGGCTTCCACCCAGACAGGGTCTCTGCTGTCATCACAAATCTGTGTACACAATGCTGCAGGCACAATAGACTTCCCTTTAACTTGAGCATGAAGAAACTAGTCCAACTAACAAACACGTTGCTTTTGGAGCAACTACTAGAAAAGGAAAGAGAATATAAAGAAAGGCTACAAGAGACATGAAAAAGGCACTGGGTGGCGGTTGGGAGTGTGAAGTGAATGTGATGCAGCCTGGCATGTTTTCTGCTGACTGCCCTCTCTTATATATATGTTTGTAAAATTGGCCAGAGTTGAGTACTTCATAGTTAAACACTCTGACTGTTGGTCTAGAATATTGCTCTCTCAAAGTCAATCTTCCTCTCAACTCCCCTCAGAACTGCATAGAATTTGTGCTGTAAAATTACCTGGTTGTAGTTCTGGGCATTAACTAAGGTTCCTCTTGAGCTTTTTGTCTTCATCACATCATCATCCAGGATCATCAAAAATGATACCATCTAACTTGAGAGCCTGTTTCCAGGATCTCGAGTCAAAAGCTGTGCAGGCAGGACTTACAGGAATACACCAGGAATACACCACTTACACCAAACACACCAGGTCAACCCAAACCAGAGAGCCACAAGGGCCTGGTCACTCCTGAAGTGTCTGAGGACTGAGGATGTGCACTGCAGCTGTCCTAATGGAAGTGCCCTTCCTGGTGCTACGCAAAGAAATACAACTTCGGTGAATCTGAATTTTTTTTATTTATTTTTTTATTTCAGTGTATTTTAAGTGGAACCTGGAGAGGAACAGAAAGAACAGGGTTGTATAAAACCCTTGTTTTACTTGAAAGTGAATTCTTCCCCACAACATATTTAAGTTCCAATAAGTTCAAACCAACTGAAGACAGTGCCATTGACAGAAATCTGCTCGTCTCAAGCTTCTTTTCCACAACCTCACGAAAACTAGATATTAAAAAAAAATTACTAGGTGAAATCTGGTCCATGTATCCTCAGGTGGAAAGAAGAAAATTTAACATGGGCGATGGTCTGGTACACGTTTTCTGGGGAGAAAAAGAAAAATCAGATAATTCCCACCCCTGGTGATACACACCAGCCCCTCCCCACCCATGCTTATTTTTAATCTTTAGCTGGTATTGTGTGCAGTGCCAGCTTTATCTCACAACACAAAAGGCAGTATCAGCTCAAAGATAACACACCCAAACTTTTTAAAAAACAAGTTTTTGCTTTAGCACAAGTTTTTGCTTTAGCTGTGGATTCTTGCTCAGAAGCAGCTGGTAGTAAAATGCCCATTCTCGACAAAAGAAAAAAAAAAGCAGCACGATCCCTTACATTTTGGTCAGCCACTTTTGCAGGTATTTCAGTGCTATATGTGACACAAGCAGCCAAGATTAGTGACCTAAGATTAACTAGGCATTAGTCAGTCAATGATGGCTCTAAGGGCCTGGTCATACTGCTAAAGCAATAAAATCATCTAATATGATCATTAGCATGTCAGATGTCCGGCTTCATTTCAAATGAAGTATTTTTAGAACAAGACTTTTCTGCACTATTACTCTTCCACAGAAGGTTACTCTATACTTCTGTAACTGACCACGCATATGCTCAGATCATACCTTGGTGCTGCTTTAATGATGTCATCGACACGAAGAATCATCTCTGCTGCTTCAGCTGCGCTCAGCAAAACTTGTCTCTTAACTTGGAAACTTTCTGTTACTCCCAGAACTGCCATGTCTCCAATAATACCCTCTTTCATATCTGGAAGAGGAAACACATTAAGAGATTGTTTTTTGGTTGTTGGTTTTTTTTTTTTAACTTGGCACTTTTTTAAGGAAATTACAAAAAGCTAGGAGCATAGTAACTTACCTGCTCAAACGAACCACAACGATAGTAAGGGGAGTATTAATAAAGTCTTTCACCTCAATGCTCCTGTTTTAAGCCTAATGTTGCAATTATATACAAAAAAATTAATGGTGAAAAACTTCATAAACTGTGAAGAGGAGGCAAGATCCCAACAGGACTCTCAGCACTACTTCCTTAAGTATATTAACTTCAGAGTTCCGAGCTCTCCACAACTCTGTGGCTGTTGTGGGGGTTTTTTTTGAGGGGGAAGGGGACAGGGGGGAGAATGCGTTTGGTTCTGCTGGATTTTTGGTTGGTTTTAAAACAGTGTTTTTGTTTTTAAGCTTCATATAACTTGAATCCATGTAACGAAAATGGTTTTTAGAGGGGGAAGCCATCCACTTCAAAGAGTTTCACTCTACTGTCAAAAGCCTAGTATAATGATAAAGCAATGTAGCACTGTATCCCCCAGTTTTATGCGCAGCAAACAATCAGCATACTCAGTTCTCCCAGCTGAATATATGTGACAGACACATGTGCTCAACTTTAAGGAGCCTAATCAGCCTACCAAAGAGCAACTCAATCACAGAAATAGTATCGATCCCTTACCCAATCCATAAGTAGTCTTCCCTTCACTGTGAGCAGCTCTGAGCTGAGCAACCAAATCGGCACTGTCATAGCCAGCATTATCAGCTATTATTGTTGGTATCTAAGGTGATAAACATGGGTTGTATTTAATTAACACAAGGACTGATCCTTAGTAAACATGAAACATAATTTGATACAACTGGTTTACAGCTGAATTTCAAGAGGTTTCAAAAACAAGGCAGATAATCTGTTAACAGTGATCAGAAGACAGAAAAAAAACAAACTACATTTGTAAAGACTTTGTTTAAGATCCTATTGTAAGAAAGTAGCTGAGAGGACAGGAGTACATTAGCAGATTTGTAAGGTCATTTTACACGGACAGAAACAAAAAAAAATGTCTTTTATCATTTCAGACTACAGCTGGAGAAATGTTTTCATTTTAAGAATGTAAGCCTGCTGGTAAGCACTAACCACCTGCCTGATCATCCCGCTCACTGTTTCAGTAACAGCAGCACAAACTTGCAAGTGCTGACTGAAGAAGTAATGTAAGTGTTACGATGTTCTTGAATTTAACTTTCTTGAGAAAAATGTTTTCCTATAGTCTTCCACTTCCTCAGAAAGATTTCCCCGAATTTAAATTACAGCAAGGCAATTTTTTCTCAAATTGACAGTCTGTTAGCACAATTCCGTAAATGCCACCATTCTTATTTCCTACTAAGATGCAATCTGTAATGCAAACCTAGAAACTTCTGGATAGTACCAGAGTATGAATATACCCAAACAGCACTAGAGCCATCAGTGAACAGAATGGTTGCTCTCTCTTCTGCATTAGTTGTCAACTAAATAAGATGAGATTTTTCATGTGCTATTTCTGCAGCACTTTTAACTTGCAGACAAGAGGAGTAAAAACCAATTAGCAGAGGGTTAGCACATGGACATTAACAATTCTCTAACATGCAGAATTAGAAAAAGAAGTAGTAGTGTTTTAATAAGACAGAAAATAGTTTTTCCTCCTTTATTTGTCCAAGATAGTTGCTAAACTTCGTTTTTCTACTTCAACCGACCAAAATTTTTAAAGTGAAGCAACTATTTGATGTCAGAAGTTAGTAAATTTCATGAAACTTTTTTCTCTTAATCATGTATGATTAAATAAACTTACCATCCGTAAAGCCTTAGCAAAGGACTCCATTGCAACAGACTCTTTGCCAGGTGTTCTGACTGCAAGTTCTGCCACAGCATTAGCCATCAGCATCTCTGAACAACCTATTCATTGAAGACGCACAGATGTTTTGTATCTTACAAACAGTAACATGAAATGTGTATCACGTACAAAGTACAAAGAATCTAATATTCACCTCCACCATACACAGTTCTGGTGTCCTTCACGGTCTGGGCAAGAACACAGAGAGCATCATGCAAAGACCTCTCTGCTTCATCTAGAATCTGCTGTGTTGCGCCACGCAAAACTATGGTGCAAGCTTCACCTAGAAAACACAAATACAAAACAGATGAAAAAAAGAAACCAAATACACAAAAAGAGGCTACCACAAAGCATTTGTAAAAGTATTTCTACCACTGTAGTCAAGTTTATATCACTTTATTTTGGGGGGAAAAGAAAACATCATGACATTTCAGATAGAATGAAATTACGTACACTATGCTATTGCTTTCGTTCCACACCACCTTATTTAATTTAATAGAAAATGAGTATCACCTCAAAACAATCCCTTGAAAATCTATAGTATTGGCACTTACTGGAACAAGTTCTCAAGTGCTTTAAGCATGACATGTTGCCACTTTTCTTGTCAATTTAACCTCCCAAAGCAGAAATCTTGGTTCCCATCCTTACAAATGGTTATGTTCATTTACATAACACTAAATATACACAGTTTCAATCACATAGGTCTTCACAGGATTTTTACTGAAGAGGAAGGCTTTAGTAAAAATGATTACATGAATTATATATAAAATTCCTATGCCACACTGGTAACTGAACAGCATAACAGAGGGTTAACACAAAGGTTACAACATGCCATTAGTGATAAAACACTTACCCATTGCCACTCCAGAAAAATGAATGAGTTTATCTTCTCCAATCATGACTTCTTCAATAAGCTTGCAGCTTCCTAGTTTTACTAGCTCAGGGTGATCAAAGGTTGATGCAATTTCACCACCTACAAATGTTAAGATCATACAGAAACCAGCCCACAATGAAATCATCTCTTCAGGCAAGGTCTAACCAAGGAGGAGAGGTGGGTGAAAAAAAGTCATCTTCACAATTGTACCAAAGTAAATTTAAATTAACAATACCAATAAGCCAAGACTTTTTCACATCAGCATATGGCACCAGAAACCTTAAAACACCAATTTTTTTTTCACACATCACAAGGATTACAATGTTTTGAGTTCTGTTCGGATAAGAGACTAAATGTTCATCTTCGCTAAAACTGAAACATCAATATGTTTCAAGTTTTCATAGTATTTACTGATGAATTACTTACAAAATACTAAATCAAGTTTCTTATGCTTTAAAACTTCAGCTTATGACCGTATTCATTTTGCCTGCCTGATGATGGCTAAGAACCAGTGGCCACTACCCTCCCGAATCACAAGTCTCATGACATGCTGTAGCATAATACTGCGCACAATTTGTAAATAAAACAGGTATTATGAAGACAACAATGTCTCTGAACAGAGTATTGTTCTAATACTTTCCTCTTCCTATTAGGACACTATTTACATGTATGCATTCCCAAAGCATGCTCAATTATTTCACACTAACTTGCAGCACTGCTGTAGTTGTAGCAGTACAAGGAAAAACAAGCATTTCAGATTTTCTCATTAGTTACTAGAATCACATTTACGCTGACCACTAATCAAAATATCCAGGTTGTTCCTGTTCATCTGAGGTCCACCTTAAGTTGATGATTCAGACCCCACATTTTAACAAAGGGTGACTCTTTATTCTTCTCGATCATTATAATCAAAAAATAGCCCTTCAGAACAAGGTGGCATTACAGAACCAAGAACTAGTACTAACTTGTGGAGTCATCATTTTACTCTAATGCTAAGTCTCATCTTTTTCCTAGAAAACAAACATTTCAAAAGCTTATCAAGCAGGGACTTAACTGAAAAATATTTTTAGAACATGAAAGAAAATTACTGACACTAACTTGCTAAATTGCTAAATTATATCCCACAGTTAGCATTATGTTAGCATTAGCATATTATTATCCTTTATTCTCAGATGCTGAAGAAAAAAAATATGTTTATCGTTTACTAAAGATCAAAAAAATAATGTGCCCCTCCCAGTTTAATTCAAGGAGATACTCAACTCACCTGTGACAAGAGCCAGACGCTCTACACCAGCAAAGTCTGCATGTTCAATAGCCATGACGCCAGCAGCTCCAAAAAGTTGTTCGGGGTAGTTGTAGATCAACTGTCTATAATTAAAACACACCTCTCCATTACACAAAGAACAAACCTCCTAACAAGGACATGAGATTCTCAGTAGCGTGGACATGGACAGACTTCTGAAAGCTACAAAAGCAGTGAATGTATGAGGCATCTGCCACACACGGCACGTTACACCACACAGAAGCAAACACAGTGACAGGGAAACATAAAAAAAGATAAAACCAAAAGATAAAACCAAAAAAATAATTCAAACTGTGGTGCCATGGTGCACAAGGGGAACCACAGAGAGTAACACTTATGCCAGTCAGGTGAATCAATTAAATACAAGGCCAGAGTAACATACTGTAGATACAGGCATAAATAATGTTCTTCACACTCCCACAGTATTAAAATATTGCTACTTTTCCCAAGAAATACATACCTGTTAATAAAGCAGTTAATCCCATGTTTAAGAATACGGTCTACCTTCTCCTTCATTTTTTCTTTTTCTGCCTGTTCTATTTCTGCCACTTTTGCTGTAGAGTCCACTCTAACACGGGAGCCAAAAATCTGACCAAGGAAAACAGAGTTCAGACTGAAAATTACATTTACAAGAACACAGTTCCACAACCACAGTTTTGTCACGTACCTTAATCTTGTCTGTATCCATACCAGTATTTGCAATAAGAATCTTAGCATTTTCAATTCTTTTTGGCTGATTTACACCAATCTTCTTGTCAAGTAAAAAGCCTGTAGCAACAGAAAGGTCTTGTAAGACTTCAAATTAAAAAAGGAGAACAATTCATTTAAATTATTACAAAATTCCCTCATATTTAGTATTCAATTTAGTAATAACATGTTTCCCAGAAAAAAATTTGCACAGAGATGTGGATCTTTTAATAGCTTCATTTCTTGAGTGCACACACAGTCAACGAAGACTTACCTTCATCTAAGTAGGAATCAGCCAAACTTCCACCAAGTTTCTTAATGACATGGATAGCCTCCAGATTACCAGAACCTTTCAGCCTAAGAACAGCTTCTACAGCTAGCTTGACAAAGTGATCCTTATGGTGCGTAAGTAATTTTGATGAAAGAGTTGTTCCTGCAATGTTCATCAAGTCTTCACGGAACTTCACTTCATCATTACTAAAATAAAGACAGTTTAGTTAAAGTGGAAAGTCTGAAAGCCTTACTATCATCAGCTCCTGCTGAGAGCCTCTGCCCACTTGTAGCTGATATCTACGTGTACCGTGTTCTGTTGTGAGGAACACTGCACAGAATCCCTGTACTGTCCCACACTATAACCTCCTACTGGAAATTCAAGTTCCATCAGGAGAACTTATACATTCAGCTTTAGAAAGTCTGTGCTCTTAAATTGTCAGGCAAGGAAAACAGTCACATTTAAAATCCAAGCATGAAATCTGAAATAACAGCTCAGATTTTTGTGCCAGAGAGAAAATTATTGCTCGTATTTTGTTCCTGTACATCACAAACATTTTAAGTAATATCATAAAGCTTCTGTCATTCACATGAAAAGAGCAGTATTTTTTCCTTAACTCTTAAAATTCATTAACTCAGCTTTCATACTATTCTAAAGAATTTACCAGTGGTCTGTAATTCACATTCACATTTTGCTCCTGGGTTGTTTTTTTATTAAGTCACGGCAAATGGACATTACTAACCCATGATCCACAGCTGCTTTCAAAAGTGCCTCTCTTGAAGCCTTCGTGGCTGCTCTCCAGCCCGCAATGATGGTCTGAGGGTGAATCTTCCTTGCAATCAGTAATTCTGCCTCCTATTTAAATGAAATTAATAATTATTTTTCCCCCAAGGTACAGTTATACTAACTAGGAAAGAAAGACGCTTCCAACTAATCAGAAAATTCTGAATAGCAGTAAAAGCCAGAGAGCTTAACAGTGAAATTTAAGTCACCATTCTGGCAGCTATTATCCATCCTAGGCAAATATGATCTGCCCTTGGAATGTCATCAAGAAATTCTAATTAAAAAAAAAATAGTAAGTCCAATATGAAGAGCACCTAGACTTACACTTCAAAACAACAATCTTTCATTTCATGTTTGAGAGCAGTTTCCTGTTCATTTAAAGATGCAATTTAAAGTGTAGTTGGAAAAAAAACTATCTTCATTTTTTTTAGGAACTTGAGATGCTGATATATCATTTCTAAGATGCTCCTGATCCCAATCCCTGGATTTGAGATGATTAGACTGTCACAGCTCTGCTAACAAGAACTACTGACTTCTCAAGTCTCTTCCATAGTAACTTCAGGTTTAGAGTTTGGCAGTCTAAACTTTTACATAAACATAAAACCCATGTAGAGTTTAAAGGAACAATATGAATTCAGGTCTTGTGGAAAGAACAAAATTTACCAGGGTTTTTTTTTTTCTCATTAATGTTTTGAGAAAGGATTTCAAAGGACTGAGTACCACAATGAAGCAGGGCTGCATGCTGCCCAGGAAATATCCAGAAGTGACCTAGAAGAATGATGCTTCTCTGTTTCACTTGCATAATGAAGTAAGAGCAGAAAATATTCTAAAATATACCAACTCAAAATACTTGAGTTTACAGAGCAAGTTATTTCTTCCTATACCTTGGGATCCCTCTCCACAAACACAGGGCAACACACCTCCTATTGGTGGTATCACAGGAGTACACATTTCAAATTTCTGTGTCAAACAGAAATACATCTGAAAAACTGTAATACATCACCCTCAGTAATTCAGCTGCCAACACTGTGACAGATGTAGTTCCATCGCCAACTTCATCATCTTGAACCTTTGACATATCTGAAGAAGAAAAACATTTTATCAGTGTTTTGGTTCAAAATACCATGCTTACCACTATAACAGATACAATTATTCTTCTCTCACACTAGTTTGGAAAAGAGGGGAGTCTAAAAAAACCACAGAAACACATGAGCTGTAGATCAAATTCAGCACCCTTCTAATTACTGCTCTTTATTTGCAGCCTAAACACCAGTTCCAGCCTAGTGATGGTCAAGACATATTGCCCTCTGTCCCCAATCCTAAAGATGGTCATCCAAAGTAAGTACAGCCTGACAGAACCTCTAAGCTGTACTTACAGGATCAGAGACTATAACCAAGTGTGCTGCATGAACTGCTGATAAACTGGGACTCAGCAAACATAAAATCACTAACAAACTTAACACCCAACTGTTCAGGCTCCTGCTTGTCACCAGGACTCAACCACTGGCACAGTAATACAGTTGAACAAAAAGGTAAATTCTGTCCTGAGTACAATGTTCACGGAGTGAGAGATAAAAATGAAGGAGAACCAGAGAGAACCTCTGTTCCCCAGGAGATTTATGTTCCAAATTTTCCCAGCAAAAGAGGGGGGCACACAGCTGTCTTTTGTCCCTTCTGTCTTCTAGGACAGACCAGGATGAGGGAAAATAAGAACACACCAGAGCAGTTTTGAAGAGCAGCTTACACCTCAAGTTTACTTTTGCAGAGTTCCACAACTCCTGCAGTACCTTACACTCCTTACTTAAGGATTTCTGTTCCCCCTCAATTCAATTTTTTCACAGTACTTCAAGAAAACTTTTCTGAAAAGAAATAAAAACTATATAATAAAGTTACACATGAAAAAATATCACGCCTTTAAGAACTCACCAACTAAGACCTTGGCAGCTGGGTTGTCAACTCCAATAGCTTTCAGGATGGTTGCACCATCATTGGTAACTGTTACAGAGCTATCTCTCCCGGTACTTAGAAGAATCTTGTCCTACAAGATGCAAGATTTTGAATACTTCTTGAATACATCCTGTAACTATTAAAGCTAAATTAACAGGTGTGACTACTGAGAGCTTGCAGCTGTCTTACCATGCCTTTAGGCCCCAGGGTGCTCTTAACTAGGTCACCGATGGCAATAGCACCAACAAAGGATGACTGCAATGAAAATAAATATGCCTTAGGAACAATTTATTTCTACTTTAACACAAGAATTATACACTGTCCCATAGCTTTCAAGAGGACAGTTTAACACAACCCTTCCACAGTCACACTTCTTTCACTGAAGACTGGGTCCATATTTCTTAAATGCCACGTTTTGACTACCAGTTCAAACATGCTTAATTCTCACAGAAATCATAAAAGCCTGCATCAAAGCTGGAAGAAACGTCTTTCAGAAAATCAGTGATTTTCTGGGCTACAGTACAAAATTACTTAGTTTTTGAACAACAAAGTTTATCTAATTGTCAATACAAACAACACTCCTCCTCCCTTCAGTTCACAGACATGTAACAAGGAAAGAGAGAAACAGAAGTTGCACAACATCGTATCCTGAAAGGATTTTCAGCAGTGGAAGACAAAGTTTAATTATCTCAAGTACTACCAGTCTCCTAGATAATTCCCACTTACCAGTCGAGCTGTTTCTGCCTTCTCTTCATCTGCACCTGCCTTGAAAATGTTCACAGGAGCCAGAGAAATGGATGCCTAAAACACAGTTAACACAGAAATATTCCTCTAGCTTTAATTAAACTATGCTTTTTAAAATCAAATCCCTGAGAGTAACAACATAAACAATGCTTTTATTACTGAAATTACTTCTGTATCTCATTTAGTTTTGATAAAAGGTATATTTAACACAAATTCACCTTGACTCTTTCCTAAAAGTCTATTTTAGGATCTTGTAGTCTCATGAAGGGATTAAAGACAGCGTGCGACCTCCTCCCAGGGCCTGCAGAGCACAATCCCTGATGGATCCGAGCCCGAGGACTTTATAGCGCCTCGCTCCCGGCTGTGCCTGCGGCGCTGCGCCCAAACAACCCAGCGGCGGGCACAACCCGCCGAATGTAAAAAAAAATATCTGCTGAGCACAGTGAGGCCTCACTATTTCGATATCTGGGCTCGACCCTTTTTTTTTCTTGCATTTCAATGAAGATTAATCACAGCAAATACAACGAAAATGTGCCTTTAGGGACTGAGGATCGCGAAGGGCCGCAGGCCAAGCCCCAGGGGCACGAGCGCACCCGCTCCCGCAGCGCGGGCCCCGTCCGGGCTCCAGAACCTTCCGCGGCCTCTCCCGGGCACGGCGCGNGGGGCGGAGCGGGGCCGCGGCCGCGGGGCTGTCGGGCGGGAGTTCCCCGCTACCAGGGGCTAGAGGCGCCACAACAAAGATGTTCTGGGCGCCCGAACCCTGGAAGTGTTCAGCGCCAGGCTGTATGGGGCTTTGAGCAACCCGGGATAGCGGAAGGTGTCCCTGCACACAGCAGGGGGGTTGGAACCAGATCGTCTTTTAAGGTCCCTTCCAACCCGAACCTGTCTGTGGTTCTGCGATTCAATGATAACTCCTGGAGGCCAGTTCCCAAACAGATGAAAAGCATTTTTAATCACTGCTCCCGGCCTTCAGTGCGCTCGCCAGACCATCCTGTAGAGCTGCTATTAATTAGATCATTCGCGTCGCCAGTTAAAAGCAGCGAACAGGAGATAGCCCAGCACAATCCCACTCAATATCCTTTCCCTTTCAATATTAAGAAATTGGTAACTATTCCCTTGGCAGCTTTGTCAGTGTGAGATAACATCCAAACGTTGTTTTGTCACTGCTTTTCCTCTATGCAGAAAGCCTGCTAGTTAACTTGGTCATATAGAAAAAACAGAATTGTTTTGTATGACTCATTTCTCGGGAATTAATTCCAGCTGGTATTCCAGTTCGTGCTCCCAGATACAAAACCTGGGATGCATGCATAGCTGTTTCTTCTAATTCAAGCTGGCAGAAATCCATTCCAATGGAGACGGGAAAAAAAGAACATGTCTAAAACTCTACCAACTTTCACCTGTGTCACGGGTTTTAAGTATGTCAGTACCTGGTTAGTAGTATTAGCTCTTGAGTACTTTGCGATTTTTGCTCTGTTTTCTTCACAGAGTTACATGTTTCCCACTCCCAACCTTATTCTGAAAACTAGAGTGCTAATTGGATTTTAGCATCTTTAGTTTTCCTCATAGTTATGCAGAAAAATATTTAAGTTTTGGCTACAGCAAATAGTCCAACTAAAACAACATTAACAGCTATCTTAGAATCAGAGCACTCGTAAAGATTTGTACTGAAGTAATGATTCACTTTAATTCACATTTGCTGTTACAGTGGTGTAAGCTGGGGGAAAAAAATTAAAATGCCTTAGACAATTAGCTAAGTTATGGCCTTTGGAAGATGAAGTGTGCGTAGAAAAACTTGCAACAAAATTAGTAAGTTTGGTTTAAGAGGTTTTTGACTATTGCTGAGATACAATGTGTAGAAGTGGCAACAGCAGAATAGCTGACAGGAGCAGCGCTGGTTCTGGGGTCCTGCCCCTTTCAGCTGCTCACCTCTGTTGTGCCAAGGGCAATTTTTAAGGTCAAACGGTGAGCAAGTGAAGGAAAAAAGTGCCTCATTTTAATACATAAATGCCAACAGGTCAAGGGAGGCAATCCAGCCCCTCTACTCAGCCCTGGTGAGGACAAATCTGGAGTGCTATGTCCAGCCCTGGGCTCCTCAGTACAACAGAGACCCAGAGCTCCTGGAGTGAGTTCAGTGAAGGTAACAAAGGTGACTGGGGGACTGGAGCATCTTTCTTACAAGGAGAGACTGAGGGAGTTGGGCCTGTTCAGCCTCAGAAAGAGGTGACTGAGAGGGAACCTTCTCAATGTCTCTAAGTATCTGAAGGGAAGGTGTCAAGAGGATGGAGCCAGGCTCTTCTTGGTGGTTACAAGCAATGGGATAAGAGGCAACAGGCAGAAACTGATGGCAAGAAGTTCCACCTGACTACAAGAAAGATCTTTATTGTGCAGGTGACCACACACTGGAAGAAACTGCCCAGAGGTTGTGGAGTCTCCGTCACCAGAGATATTCCAGAACCATCTGGGCACAATCCTGTGCCATGGCCCTGCTTGAGTTGGGAGGTTGGACCAAATGACCCACTGTGGGCCCTTCCAGCCTTACCTCTATTCTCTGAATGTGCAAATCACCTCATCTCTTTCAAGGTTAAGAAACAGAGCATGTTTCAGTCCCAAAGACCATATTACATCCCAGACAGCTCAGCAAAGCACGGGCTTCATTGCTCGGGGATGAATTCTCAATCAGACCTCCACATCTCAGTATCTACTGATAGTAATTTAATTCAAATCAAGACCTTTTTGCAGACAAGCTATTAGTGATGTAAGAATAGTAAAGTAGCAAGAGTCCTCGAGGACCAGTAATTCAGGCATCAATCATGGGATCTAGTTTGAGGCTTAACTTTGATCAGACCAGTCACCTAAGCCTCTGAGCAGATACAAGTTTGATTGACTTATTGTCACATCAGAATTGGTCCATGGAAGCATTTCACCCAAACATTACTGGGAAGTTTTTTTCCTATTTGAAACAAAGACACAGAGAACCAAAGTCTCCACTGAAGTCTGAATCATGCTAGTAGGGAAATGTTACATGTAATGGATGTTACGGAAGCTGCAGAACTGTTGGCCAGGGACATGAAACCCTTCTTATGAACTGAGTTGTTAGATGTCTCAGATATCTAACCAAAATGGTACAGGGACCATGTAATGTTGTTTCTTAAAGAGTTAAGAAAACAAAACATCTTCTGCTGTTTCTAGGGTTTCGTTCATTCATTGGCTACATACATACATCTTTATTGAAATTATGCCTTCAAACACTGATTTGGGAAGGACTCAAGAGGAAATAGCGAATTTTGATAAATCACCTCATTTTATAGTCTCAAGAAGAAAAAACCCCACCAGGACAGGAGTTCAGCCTTTTATTTTCTTCTTCCTTTCTTCCTGAATTTATCAGTACTATGCTAACAAACTCCGTTAGGGTTTTTTTAAATCATCGCACATTGAAGTTGCTGGCATGTGATTCAGTAGCAACAGCAACAGTACTACTACAACAAAAAATCTACATCTACAGGCATGACAAAGATGTGAAGAAAACTAGTAGAA
The DNA here is from genome assembly GCA_013400695.1 of Neodrepanis coruscans. Classification (NCBI taxonomy): domain Eukaryota; kingdom Metazoa; phylum Chordata; class Aves; order Passeriformes; family Philepittidae; genus Neodrepanis; species Neodrepanis coruscans. Next base: position 36,540 of record VYZS01069938.1, on the reverse strand, counting down.
ATAAAACAAAAGCTTGGAGACAAATTTACAGACTTTAGGTCATCATGATAAATTTGTTAGGATTTTTTACTGCTGAGTATTGAGTGCAATACAGAGGCAGGGAGAAGGGCAGAGATAGGTACCTGAATCAATGATTAAAGAAAAGCAAAAAAGGTTAGTAAAAAACTCCACAATACAGTGACACTACTGAAGTAACACACACACAACTTTTAATGTAAAATCAATAGTTTATTGCCATGCTACAATTTCTATTTTTTTTTCCAAATGAAGTTGGCACTGGTAAAGGGGAAAAATGTTGTCATAATACACATTTTTTAAAAATGCACATTTGGTAAGCTTTCTCTATAATGGCAGCTTAAAACAAGTGAAATTAATTTTTTAAGATTAATATGGAATGACATAAAAATACACTCTTTCTGCATAGTATAAGAAATACGGAATGTTTGTAAAAACAAATTAATTTAACAGGGAAAATTACTTTATAAACAATTTGGCAATGGTACTCCTGCTGTTTAGACTTTTTTTATATATAAAAGAAATAAAAATCTAGAAAGCTACCTTTATACAAAGTTGCTATATTTATGCCTTTAAGTAGGAAAAAACATTTTATAATGCAAATTAGGACATACAATAATCTTACAATATGATACAATGTAATGACAAGAAAGGAACATACAACATAAGATTTTGGCCTTTGTAGAAACGTCTATTTCTGCATTTAATAAATGCATTTGTGGCACACTGGTGACTACTGTATTCTTACTACTACCAGTCAGCTTTCACACTAGCACGGTGTTCAGCCTGTCTGCAGTTTGGCTGAGACTCAGGCTGCTTCTGGGGAGACAGAAGGTGATGCTGCAACAAAGTGAGGTGTGAAAAAGGCAACGTGCCTGCTGGTCCAGTACTGTGGGACACCATACAACACTCTTTCCTCTCATACCAGAGCATTTCTTATACATTCAGTTATTAAGTACCAAAGTCTTGCAAGTGAGAACATCTGTGTTCGCAATTTGGCAACATTTCAGGGAAAATACAAAGTTAGTACCAAATATATATTATATATAAAATGTGGGTGTATGATATACACACATGTTCTAATGCAAAAAACTGCATTATTATGGACTTCAATTCACTGACATCCACTCCTAAATAACATGACCATTAAGAAACAGGCATAATCCTGATCTTTCACACACTTCAGAATCACTTCCTCTTTCATACACAATAGTTAAAGCAATATATATGCAAGTATGACTAAAAAAATCAAAATTCCCATAATTATCTGAACTCTGACCACAACAAATAGGACTTTTCAGTACATGTAATTAAATATATTTATATTTTTACAGTATTTTTAGACCATTCCTGAAGAAACCAGGTCCTCACATGTTAACAGAGCTGTTACATCAGCAGAACTTGACCTTGTAGGAACACATTCAGTGGCCCTTGAAGTCAACATGAATGATTTGTTCAGCTTCAAAGGACTTCAAAGGACTGCATGCAGACCCAACAAGCTCTGGAAGGGTCACCCTGCTGACAAGGAAGATTCCCTGATGACATTAAACCTCCTCAGACTTCCCTTCCTATTGTCAAAGGGAAGGACTGGAGCAAAGGATACAGAGGACTCTGGGCTCTCCAGGTTGTTTGGCAGGTGCTGTTGGGAATGACCATGTACAGCACAGCCCTAGCACCAGGGACTGGCAACGTGAGCTTCACAGCACCTTTTGTACTAAGGCTTCCTGTGGAAAGCAGAGGACCTGCTTCCTTGCACTCATCGCTTGGCAATTTGGTCACCACAGGTCTCAGACATGATTGAGCTCAGGGTGGGACCCCAATGTAATTGGTACTTTGCAGACACAGAGGAAGACGGTCCCTACACTGCAGGGCTTGAGCCTATTTTTAATCATGTTTTTTACATAATCTCCTTTGTATATGCACATATTTGCTACATAAAATAGAATTACACCAAAGTAATGGATATAGCAGAAAACATTGTCACAATATATGTATATTACCACACTAAATAATTACTAAAACTGCAAGAAAATTTTCAAAAATGCCCTTCATAAGATATAAAAATATAGAAATGTCCAACACTTGTTTCATCAGCTTTATATCTCGTATTCTATCTGTACACTTACATATTTCCAAACAAAATACTGCGTTAATCTGGAGTAAACACCGTGTTAGGGCAATATCCTCTTAAGACATCTGATAGACTTAGTCACATACCTTTCAGCACAGTACCACAAGAAATAATGTATACATGGTCAGAGTTGCAGATGCTAAGTTTCTCTTTCTTTTCTTCTGATTCACTTATCTTTTGCAAAAGAGGAAGTAATTCCTAAAGATTGTGAAAGAACCTCCATTCATGACTTCCTTTTTCATATATGCTCTGTAAGAAGGACATCAGCAAAGATGACTCCATCTTAACGCAGTTTTTTGTGGTGGAATTTCTTCTGGACTTTTTTTTCTTGGAGTGTATATGAATTTAAGATAAAGACATAATAAATGAACTCAGGTTTATATTAAGTAAATACTGTCAAATATAAATGCCTGGATTGCTACCTCAAGGAAGAGATGGGAAAGATCGTATCACTAAATTCAAAAAATACCTAATTCTATCTATCACACTGAAGGACCGAACTGCTTTAGGGGAAATAGAATTTCAGATTTAAGTCTACTACTAGTTCCTACTCCATCAGTTTCATCTTATTTGCAGCCATTAAATAAATTAGTACAGTGCAGAAATGGAATTTCACCATTAATCCTACCTTACATGAAAAGGACCCCCACCTGGCTACCTCCTCCTTTCAAGAGACTGCAGACCTGTAAAATGCCAAGTTCTAGGGTAGTCATTACCTTCTTGAGTACCAAGGTCTCCCCACAAGTCAACAAGTCTATCACAAGACTATGCAGAGGCTGACCATGAAATCATTAATGAGGGCTTTTTGTTTGTTGTTTTTTTAAGTCTCATTTAAGTTCCTCATAATGGTCTCAATGACTCCCATCTTTTACTTCTGCATATTCTGTTCTTTGTGCAACTGGTATTTCAGTACCATACAGTCTGTAATATTAATGAAAGTCAGGGTAAAACGGTTGCCTGATATCACCTAATGGTGGGCAAGACACATGTATTTCAGGTGCTACCACTGCTGCCACTAGTACATGAGAGAAGACCATAGAAAAAAGAGGAACAGAAATACACACCAATTTAAAAGACTGAAAATAATTGTAGTTTGTTTTTTATAAAACTTCAACTCGAATATTGCATGAAGACCCTTAATTCTTTTTCAGATCTCCAAATGGCTTTTCTTGCATGTTTTCCTCACAGTCCAAGTGTTATTTTACATCATACCAACTCACACAAGTGTCAGTTCCTTTGCAATCACAGGCTCAAGAGCAATCTCTTCTGCTGCTAGTACCAAGGTGCGCCTGCAATACTGCCAGAATTCTAAGATTATTCAGAGTATTAATAAACACAACAAAATAAAAACTTCTAAGGGTGCATCTGGCATATTTAACAAAGAACATTCTAACCTGGATGTACCTGTAANCACTTATCTTTTGCAAAAGAGGAAGTAATTCCTAAAGATTGTGAAAGAACCTCCATTCATGACTTCCTTTTTCATATATGCTCTGTAAGAAGGACATCAGCAAAGATGACTCCATCTTAACGCAGTTTTTTGTGGTGGAATTTCTTCTGGNCACTGAGCAGCCATCATTGTAACCAAATTCACCAACTGCAAAAGGAAAAGAAGTATGCCTGTAGATAATACTACCTTCAGATAATTTACTACATCTCTTTCTAAATTAAAGTATACTATCACTTATGGATGCACACTGCTAGAATGTACAACTTTCTACAAAGAACTATCAAGTCCAGTACCCTGCCTCCCGTGTAACCTGTGTTTGATGCTTTAGAGGAAGACAATAACTGCATAATAAACCTTTCCAGTTGTGCAATAATGCATGCTGCTGAAGAGCTGCGATATTTCCGTCAGGCATAAAAATGTAGAACACTGGACAAAGACAACTATTTGACCTTTAAGAGTCTTTCTTTGTCAAATGCAGAGAGTAAGACAAACACATTTATGACCCTGAACAATAATTAAAGCTATGTACAAAATTTTGACTTCTAAAACAACACATTATGGAACAAATAAAAAAAGAAACACACAAATGCAAAGAAAGGAAAGGACACTGAACTAAGAAATGACAAGAGAAAAAACTCCCCAAAACTCTAATGGGATTAAATTTTTGTCAGATTTCACAGGGAATTTGATATGCCACTCGGAATTCTATTCTAGCAGAAGGAGCCTATGGCTGGGTTTAGGTGTGTATATGAACATCGATGTGACCTCTCAAATATCACACAAGTTGAGAAAACAGTCAGGAATTAGAGGCCTTCTTGCCCATAGACAAAAAAGGTGTGGCATTCATATTCCTTGAGATGAACCAATGTATCTTGTGTGTGTCAAACTGAGTGAATTAATGCATTACATACATTTCATTCTTGAGGAACCACTTCAATGAGAAATGAAAAAAGATATGTATGTTGAAAGATTAGGTTTACCTGCTAATAATGCACATATCAAGAGGCTTTAAAAAGTGTTATAAATGCCATTAATGAGTATAGGCACCAGACCAGAATATCTATAAATTCAAAACCGGCATGTCACTCAGACTCTAATGAATTAAAGAGGCACTGTGAAAGGTGGTGCTGCTATGCAGTAATTACTTCTACTGTAGAATGAAATAGTGTTACCTAGATGAATACTTGCTCTACATTAATTCCCTTTAGTTAGACAAGTACATGAAATATGCAGAAGAAGTTTCTATTAGTCTATAAAAGGCGTTAGTGTTAAGAAATGCAAAGTACTCGCATCTTCAATTTTATAAACTTCACAAAAGGTGCAAATGATTCAATGCTTCCCAGGCTCACATAGGCAGGTCAGTACTGTTATGTCTAGTTTTCCTAGAAGTACCATCATCTCGGGGCAGTGCTTTTTGCAAGCTTGACATAGCAGCAGTTCGTTCAATGTCTATCACAGCATACAGCTCTGTGCGCCTGGTTGGAGTCTGCGGAAGTGGAGTGGTGGGGGTTTTTGGAGTCTGAGGGTTGTCAGAGTCACTACCACCTTCCAAGTCAACCTGTATATAGTTGAGCTGCCTGTGTTCTAAACTTGGACGCCTAATGTCAAAGTTAAAGACTGTTGGGGTACAGTCCCGACGTCGTGTAAATTCTACTTTATGAGCACTTGCTGGTACTGTTACATTCTCTGTATTGACATAATTATGCATTAGATCTAGGTTATTGTGGTAGCCATTCAGAGATGGGGTCTTTGGTCCTAAACTGTCATCTTCATCTCTACTCAGCTTGCGGGCTTCCCAAACAGGAGGCAATGATGGCAAGTTCTCATAGTTCAACAGCGCAGTTCTCCTCTGAGCAGAGTTGTTAATGTTCTGGGTGTCTGAGGTACTGGTTGATGTCAAGCGACCTCTCCTGACCCCTGAGGCACTAGGGATTGATAACCTATTTATATTTTCATACACTAATTTACTACCAGATGGTGTTTCTCTACGTTCATCACTGTCGTACCCAGTGTCCCATTCAGTGTTGTTTGTGCTGCTGCCGCTAACTTGATCTCTCCCAAGTTGCTCCAGTCTCTCTCTTTCCATTAACTGCCTTTGAACAGGTGTTGGTCCTAAAACAAACTTGACTCCTTCAGGCTCCAGGAGAACCTGAGCATCTCTGTCATCAGTACACATCTGATCTTCTTTCACTTTAGTTATTTCAGTGTTTGAAAGTTTTGATTCCAGTGGCACATGCACACTTGATCGATTTTTTCTTTCCTCTTGTACTCCAGTAGTGTTGACATAAGTGTGCACCTGAAAGAGGAAAAAATAAAAAGGAGGAAGTTCAAATGCTGTTTTTGCCTTTCTCCCCCACCCCAAGTTTCTTTCCTTCTTAACTTCCCACTTTTCTAATCAAAATACCTGAAAAGAAAATCTTGATATGGCAGGTGTTTAAGAGCAAAAGTCACCTTTCACATTTTGTTCAACTGTGGTCAGTTTGGGTTTTTTCCCCTGAAATTTTGCTGTTGGTTTTGTTAATGTTATCTTTCATTAATAATTGTTTTTTTAATGTTTCATCTCAGCTGTGCTCTAGTTCTCACTTTTCAGGTTCTACTAGAGCTCTGCTCTGATCAGGGCAATTTAAAGCTCACTTGACTCCTACACTGATCCTTTAATCTCATTTACTCTTCAATAACACCTGACCTCTTCTGTGGGGGCTCTTAACAAATCCTTTCCCACAAAACAGTTCACTGTACTCTGC
>VYZS01069938.1:7883-22194 GCA_013400695.1 Neodrepanis coruscans | reverse complement strand
TCCACATGCATAAGGCATACCTCAGATAATGGAATCTTTTGCAGCCCCATTTCTAAAAAAAAAGTATTTGTTTTGTCCCATTTACAGTTGGGAAAAGGAATGAAAAACGGTAAGTGCCTCCAAGATAAAGCTTCCTTAACATACATGTATAGCCTTGCACTGTGATGAATCACCCAACAGTTTTAGATATTTTGCTGTCTTTTTGAAGTCAACAAATAATTCAAATACCCTACAGTTATCTTGTGTGAAAACACAGATAAAGCTTAAACTCTTATTCCTTCTGCTTTTACATGAGTTTTGAGGTTAACTGCATACTTGACGAAATTTGGACAATATATGTTTTCCCCTGTACATATTTTATCTTGCAATGCTGCTTTTAATGGGATTCTTTCTTATTCAATAAAATTCTACTAAAAATTTTCCCTATGGAATTAATGTTACTCCTTAAAAAGACATTTTCAATTTGAAATATAGTCAATTGAAAAGAATTAGGAATAGTTTCATCTGCCACTAAGGCTTATGCCAATTTTTCTCATTTTGCAAATTCATCTTCTCCCTCCTGCTGCTAAATCAGAGACCCAAACAACAGAGAAATTCTATGAGGAGAAAAATAGGAACTATTTACACAAAGTGATGTCAAATGTATAAAGAGCAAGAAAACAGAAAAATATTTTATTGCTCAGCTTTCTTTAGTAATAGTATTAACAATTCCCTAAGGCAGCATATGAATCATTTTTCACCATGGAAACACTACATTCTTTTGTCAACTCACAGAGAGTCTGGAGTACAGAAGCAAATCTGATTTGTGTGACTGTGCAAAGGTATGTTTACTCAAAGTCACTGAGTTCAGCAGCTTCATGTTTAGCACATTAAGCACACGAATGAGTGTTCACAAGCTTATAAATTACTGAGAAATATGGGACAAAAGCACACTTAGAAATAAATTTCTTTAAGTAAAGGACGAAAGTTTTCATATGTTATAACCAGTAGTGAACTTCAAGTAAAACCAGCAGTCAGTGGTCCTAAAATTTTCTATTGCTGTCCTCACATTCAAGTTCATAATCACACTTCTCCAACAGCTCTTCCCTTATGCTTATGACTCCTTTCCTAACTTTTGTAACCTCCCAGAGACAACATCATTTACTGTGCCCCTATCAACTGAAATGGAGATGGATCAAAGCACAGGGCTTCCTCTCCTTCCTGAAGATCAAAACCGTCCTAAAAAGCCTACTGTATATAGGGAATTCCTATCACAGCTGGTAAAATAGGGTTTCTCAAAGGGGTAGGAGAAACCTGTAGACACAGACACCTGCAACTCTATAGTGTTTCAATTGTTCAGAAGTTTGTACTCTATTTTCATTTAATTTTCTTCAAACACAAACATACTCTGCAAGAAAGCAACAAAATAATTCATAGCATACCATATAAGCTGCATACCTTAAACTTGTTTCGGTGGTTATCTGGGACAGTTTCTTTATCTGGACAGCTACAACAGCTACCCATGACTTCTTTAGAAGACCATCTGATCTCTAAAGGGGAAATAAAAATCAAGCAACAAAATGATCACTTAGTTGAATTAAAAATAGAGTAACATCAACAAAACAACCCCAATGCAAATTACTCTCTAAAATTACAACTCTTCACGATGAATTTTTGAATCATAAGTAATAGAAAATCAACATAGATACAACAAATACAATAGTTAAGTTAGATTTGGCATTAAGGAGTGGCAACACTGAGCTGTTAAAAGTCTTACCAATAATTCATGTTGAGGTTACTACCAAACAGACTCACTTGATTTGTCACCTTAATTCCCATGGTAGCAGCTTGGGGGAAAACAAAACCCAACAACTTACCAAGTGCAGTTCTCATCTCCTAAACCAGGGCCTTTACACAAGGCAACGATCTGGATTCCAGTTCTATCTAAATGAGCTTTCCCTGGCTAAGGCTGCCAAGCACAGCCCTAGTGATGCCCCTACAAGCCCTGGGCTGTAGGAGGTTACCAGGCACAGGCAACACGAATAGCCCACATGGCAATCCTGAAAGGCTGCCTTTGCTTTAGCAGCTCCAGGGCTGGCTTGCAAAAGAGGGTGGAGGCTTTCCAGGGCTGGAGGCAGCCCTGTGCTGGCAGCTGTGCATTGAGGTTCTGTATTTCTGGTTTTGAATATTTCTTATACAGCAGTATACATCAAATTATGTAACTGAGGTCAAGGGAAAGAAGAAACCCACATTCAACCCAAATATTTTAAAACTCGGGGAGGGGGTTATTTCTATTAACTGTCATTCAGATTAAATTGGATTACACACTTGCTATAAAACAGTAAAATACTCAACTAACACAGAACAGTATGGCTAAACTAATGAAATCAAAAATAAATATTGGGTATTTTTGTTATTTTCATTAAAAGATTTTTCTGTGTATGGCAAAACTTTCATAAAACAGTATGATAAAATATTCACAGAACCAAATCTCACAATTTACGGCTTCTCTCTCTACCACTGTGCAGAGGGGTGGTAACTTTTAAAGTTCTTAAATATAAAAAAATCAGACAGGAAAAAAACCTTAACCCATTGAATAAGAACTAAAATTTCCACTACACAAATGAAAAATGGGACAAAATCCTGAACAAGAACTATTAAGTCATTAGGAGATATGACATTAGAAATCAAGAACAAAGGAGACAGAATGAGTTGACAACTTCTCCTGACTTAAAGGGGAAAAAAAATTCCAATGTCACCTTAAGAAAACTGCAACTTATTTGCTAGATTGTTTCTAGATTGGCATTTTTATTAGCTTGCAGCAGAAGTATCCAAGTAGCACTTTAGTCTGCTGAGAAATAAGGTACAAAGGATACAATCAAGAACATCCAACCCTTCCCCTCTGTTTGACCAGAAAAGCCCCTCAAAAGAGACACTTCTACCTCAGAGACTGTATAAATCTGTATAAATCTGCCATGAACCCCTTGCAGAGGTGAAGCAAGGACAGAAAGCATAACATTGCTTGGATTAATCCAGTCAGAAAGAGGCAGAATGCCAGACACCCAATCAAAGTCAAGGATTCCTTAATGTCATTTCTGGTCGTAACATGAAAATATGCATTAATTTGATAGATCTTTTTTTCCAAATCAAGATGAAACTGGAGGGTTGCTTGTTTGCTACTACTGCTGCAAAGAGATGCTATGCTACACACAAATTTTTTTTTTTGCAAGTGAAGTTCTGAATTTATTAGTTCAATCACTCAGACCCCTTTTAACAGTCTTCACACATACATCCTGTTGTTACTTTTAACTATTCCTTTTTTCTTATTATGACGTCTTTCCTGTTCTATTTAGAAAGGGAGATACAGGTACCACCACCTATTACTAGTTTCCTGCCCTGGCACTCCACAATGTGTCAGTACAGTAATGTTCAAGTGTTGTTCTTGTTATCCTACTGCCACTGCTCTGTTTATTCTGAGAATTCACTGCCATGAAGAGCAACAGGTGACAATAGCTGCAATGCAGATTAACAGTGAATATATAAATTTGCAGCTAAGTTTTCAAACTCTGATCCACACAACGTAGTTGCTTACGCCTCTAGCAGCCTTCAGGCACAGATGCATGCACTTAGAAGTCCAGACTTAGGCCTCCTCAAATGTTTTGACAAAGTGTAAAGAGATGCTGAAAGCATCATAACTTTCCATGCACTCAGCATAAAATAACCGATCAAATCTGTTGAATGTATGTGTCTGAAAACTTTAAAAAAACAAACAAACAAATAACCAACCAAAACTTAACTGCAAAGCAGTTGTGGGGGGGAGAAATCACCAGACTTGCAAAAAGAAAGCTGTAGCATACAAAAAATGTATAAATTATAGCCTCTGTATCTCAGGAACAACAAAGAAAGGGTATGTAATAAATAATCATACAAGCTTGTTATTTTTTCTCAAATATATTCAATTATTAATATTTCAGAAAACTAACACCATGAGGAAGAAATTAAACAGCTAGGGAACTTGCAGAATTTAAAAATCACTCACCTAGATTTGGCCATTAATATTCCCAGCCTCTGCTGCAGCATCAGGGCTTCTGTCATACTCAAAGTGTCACGGTGTGTTGTCACAGAACTAATCATTTGACCTAAATCTAGAAGAGTAAATAAATGTCATTTTTCTTTTCTTTAAGATGAGAGTTAGCAAACTAACAAAAATACATACTTTTGTTTATTATTATTTGTCAGTGTTATGTCAAGTGAGGTCTTCATGACTAGGAGACATCTTAAGTGATGCTTCAGACAAGACTGATGTCTTAAGTTTCCTCAGCATTTTGGTGCCTTGGAAGAAAATGTGACATTCCTTTCTGCAGCACAGCCTGTCACACTGCAGACTCCATTAATTCTCCATTCACTCACTGCTTACTCAATTTAGTGTGTGGAAGTGACGGATGCGAACCTCCCGTTATCCTCAGTACACAACGACCCAAACCACAGCTGACAAAGAACACATACAACTTACTCTGTTTAACTCCCTCTCGCTCATCCTAGTGAACACACACCAATGCTGACTTGTATTGCTAACACATCACCCTTTTTCTGCTTCCCTCATGATTTTGTCTCCATGACACCACCCATAAATTGCTGGCTTTTCCTTGTCCCCACCCCCAGACTATTCCCACACTAGCTATCCACTCAGATTTAACACCAGGAGCTCAACTGCTGCTTCCATCACACTAACAGTTGGCAGCCTCTGTTCTCTGCTTGTAAAATGGTCAAACAAGCACTTGATGTTTCCTTTGATGCTGCTTATTTAACTCCATAGAAGCGATAATTTCTCAGAAAAATGCTTTATTATTAGTCTTTCTTATCAGTCTTTCAGGATGTTTATGGAAACTTCTTTGCAACCACTGCAGTTTTGCTTATAAATTTTTGCTGCAATTCTTTGTATTTATCTGCTGTCCTCTGCCTTGCACTTGGATTAAAAACATCTTGAGAAACCAAAGTACTCTTTTTTTGCATAATATCAGGAGTGATGTAGTCTTAAATTCATACCAGGTCCTAGGCATCGTTGTAACAGTTGCTAAACACTCTTACTATGAAGGGATTGTGCAAGAGAACAGCAGAAATTCAATACTGGCGAATGCAAAATAACACACCTAGCAAAGAAGCTCTATCTGTTAGGAAAAATCAGTCACACAGTCATGCAGTTCAATGACAATGCTAGCTCAATAGCTATCATAAGGAAAATGAAATTGTTTGGAAAGAACTAGAAGAGTCTAATCAAAAATACAATTTTTGCATCTGTGCAAATACAGATGTAGTAGTGTATGCAATCAAGCATTCCCTGTCAAAGAAGACAAAGTAAAACTAGAAACATGCTACTTAGATGGCTCAGCCTGAAAAAAGGGAGCACACAGAGCAGAAAAAATGAGCACAGAATGATAGGTGACACAGAGAAAATAACTAAAGCACAACTATTTTCCAAATGCAAGCGCCAGGGAACAGCAGTTGACATTATTAAGGGGCAGGTTCAAAGAACTACACAAAAGTATTTTTTGCACATAGTTAAACTTCATGATCCACAATGGCTTGTAGGAATAAGTTCCAAAAATTTAAAGATTTAGAAAGTGATATAAGCACACACTTACACTGACATTTTTGCCTATAGCAATCTACATCACCCAATTTAGAATATTACATTTACTGTCAGCATCAACCATTTTCAAAGGCTGTTTCTTGTTTGGCTTACACTATTAAAANTACTATTTTTTTTTCTTTTTGTCTCCAATTAGAATGTAAGGATCTAACCCTCACAGTTTCAACTCTGCCACTTCCTAAAATACATTTCTCCAAATGAGTCCCACAGCGATTGCAAAGTATTAGCCATGGTTTACCTAAACTTGAAACATATTAGCCACTGTGCTTTATATCAACACTTAAGTCAATCATTACNTGCGAACCTCCCGTTATCCTCAGTACACAACGACCCAAACCACAGCTGACAAAGAACACATACAACTTACTCTGTTTAACTCCCTCTCGCTCATCCTAGTGAACACACACCAATGCTGACTTGTATTGCTAACACATCACCCTTTTTCTGCTTCCCTCATGATTTTGTCTCCATGACACCACCCATAAATTGCTGGCTTTTCCTTGTCCCCACCCCCAGACTATTCCCACACTAGCTATCCACTCAGATTTAACACCAGGAGCTCAACTGCTGCTTCCATCACACTAACAGTTGGCAGCCTCTGTTCTCTGCTTGTAAAATGGTCAAACAAGCACTTGATGTTTCCTTTGATGCTGCTTATTTAACTCCATAGAAGCGATAATTTCTCAGAAAAATGCTTTATTATTAGTCTTTCTTATCAGTCTTTCAGGATGTTTATGGAAACTTCTTTGCAACCACTGCAGTTTTGCTTATAAATTTTTGCTGCAATTCTTTGTATTTATCTGCTGTCCTCTGCCTTGCACTTGGATTAAAAACATCTTGAGAAACCAAAGTACTCTTTTTTTGCATAATATCAGGAGTGATGTAGTCTTAAATTCATACCAGGTCCTAGGCATCGTTGTAACAGTTGCTAAACACTCTTACTATGAAGGGATTGTGCAAGAGAACAGCAGAAATTCAATACTGGCGAATGCAAAATAACACACCTAGCAAAGAAGCTCTATCTGTTAGGAAAAATCAGTCACACAGTCATGCAGTTCAATGACAATGCTAGCTCAATAGCTATCATAAGGAAAATGAAATTGTTTGGAAAGAACTAGAAGAGTCTAATCAAAAATACAATTTTTGCATCTGTGCAAATACAGATGTAGTAGTGTATGCAATCAAGCATTCCCTGTCAAAGAAGACAAAGTAAAACTAGAAACATGCTACTTAGATGGCTCAGCCTGAAAAAAGGGAGCACACAGAGCAGAAAAAATGAGCACAGAATGATAGGTGACACAGAGAAAATAACTAAAGCACAACTATTTTCCAAATGCAAGCGCCAGGGAACAGCAGTTGACATTATTAAGGGGCAGGTTCAAAGAACTACACAAAAGTATTTTTTGCACATAGTTAAACTTCATGATCCACAATGGCTTGTAGGAATAAGTTCCAAAAATTTAAAGATTTAGAAAGTGATATAAGCACACACTTACACTGACATTTTTGCCTATAGCAATCTACATCACCCAATTTAGAATATTACATTTACTGTCAGCATCAACCATTTTCAAAGGCTGTTTCTTGTTTGGCTTACACTATTAAAAAAAATAGTGAAAACAAAAGGGCATAATCCCAACCACTAGAACACAAAAATCCTCTGCACTTTTATTTCCTACTCTTATTTAAAATATTTGCTTAAAAAGGTACAGTAAAAAGCAGAATGGTCAAACCCTCTACACTTAACATCACTTTCTGTGGAAATAAAGTGGTTATAATGAAAAGCAAACCAATAGAAATTATGCAGGTTTTAGAGGTGTATTAAAATTAAAAAATCATTGACAGATATATCAGAATCAAGACTATTTCACCACTTCATTGATGTCTTTAAATGATTCTATTTAGTAGTGAGTAGAATAATATTTTTCAAATTAATTATTTTTAAACTTGATACTGCCTGGCACTTCTTACTATTTTTTTTTCTTTTTGTCTCCAATTAGAATGTAAGGATCTAACCCTCACAGTTTCAACTCTGCCACTTCCTAAAATACATTTCTCCAAATGAGTCCCACAGCGATTGCAAAGTATTAGCCATGGTTTACCTAAACTTGAAACATATTAGCCACTGTGCTTTATATCAACACTTAAGTCAATCATTACAGTTCAGAAAGCTCACAAACTAAGTCCATTTAAGCATTTTTTCCAGCTGCACCATCACCATAATACTTGGCTTCAGAATTACAGAACTGAATTCTCACACCTGTTTACTATCAAAGACTGAACAAAGATACTATATTCAATTTGAAGTATTATTAACACACTCTTTAATTGCAAATTATATTAATAGTTTCAGTATCTGCTTCTTACTTTACTTCATAATTAATATTCAGATCAATCAAGTAAATAAAAACAAAAAGAAATGGAAGTAAGTTGTACTTGACAGCTTCAGGAGAAACCCTTTTTAAAGGGAAAGGCCCAATACTTGGGAGGAGAGTAGAGGGAACAGACAAAGCAGTGGTTGTCATATGTCCCAAGGCTAGGGAGGTCTCAATGTCATAGCTGCCTTCTGTAAAATAAGTTCAAGTTATTGCCATGGGGACAGTCAAGAAACATTTATTTAAAAAACAAGTTCTGGATATTTTCAGATTCACTATTACAATTTGTTCTTTTAGCTGTTATATTTGTTTGCTAGCTCTTTACCTGATCGAAACTGACAAAGCAGGATATTAACCATTTATTTTCCCTTCCATTTTGGGTCCTCTTTAACAGTTCGAGTTATTCAGGAGCATGAGATAGGAAAAGACAACTATTACTTAAAACAATAAATATTCTGATGAAACCGATGCTTGTGGGAGTAAGAACATTTTGAACTAGCTTACATGTTTTCTTCCTAACTAATTAAAACTTGAAAGGATGGACTCTACAAGCTATTTCAAACTCAACCTGTGCCATGTTTCAATTCAGATATATCATGTAAAAGGCACTTAAACAAAAAAAGGAAAAAAATTTTAACATGCACATGACCCTCCCTCCCAGGGTCACCAATGGTGAGCGCTTTTCATTATGAAGAATTCTCATCTCAAGAATAACTGCCAACAGCCCACAACAGAAATACAGATGTTTACTTGAATTCCTAATGAAAACGGTACCTGCATGATCTTGCAGATGTAATATACTGTGTAAAGTGGAGCCCATTTGGCTGAGAGCCAAATTTTATTTCTCTGTCCGATGTCCGTAACAGCAGCAGGGACCAGATCTCCTAGGAAAATCAGGAGGCTCCTGGGAAGCCTTCATGAAGCATTTAAAATTGCACTGTTGCAGATTCAATCTCTGTGTCAGACTGGAGTTACGTTTTCCTGTAACACAGTTCAATCTGCACATAAACTGTAGTGCAGGCAAGGTAAGGAGTGGAACTTTTGTTCCTTGACACCTGTTGCGTGAGCCTGCTTGAAATGAGTGAGCTTGAGGGTGCCCCTTCTCAGCCTCCTCTCATGTAAGAGGACTACAGAAATTCAAACAACAGAAGCAAGGAGGAGACAACAATTCCTTTTTATTTTCCTGAAAACCCAGAAAGTCTCCACTAGAAGACATGAGGTCTGTCGTATCTGCAGGTTAAAGGCAGAACTAGGTCTCCCCAAAGATTCATCCCCAAGCCTAGAAAGGGTTCCTTCTGATGCCTTGGAGTTCAGACATTATCAGAAGTGATAGATACAGAAAACTGTTTGTGTCCATAAAAAAATATGCACAAATTGATTAGTATTAAGTAAAACTTCCCCTTATCCCTTCCTTCAAGCATGTTAATGTTGTAACCTCTTCTAAACTTGCCAAAAATATTATTGTCTTCCGAAGTATTACTTAAAACAGCTAGCACTTAAAATACTTCATGCAAGAACAGCTCCACCACATTTCTAGATTTTGCCTCTTATAGACATGTATTTTTCTACCTCTTCTGGGGTTAAAAAAAAAAAAAAGAAATCTTTACTTCAAGTGGAAATGTGCAAAGGAAAAAATACACACAACACAAAGAAAAGGTTTTATTATCATCTGACACCAGATTCATATTGTATTTTAGATCACTAACTTAAACACTGTCAATCAGTGCCTTTGCCCCAGACTGAAGTCTTTCCATTTATTGTGTAAGTAACAAGAGCCCAAACTAAGGTTGTGTACATTGCATCTAACCTAGACACTAGGAGCAAATACCACAATCAATCTGCTAGACAACTGAACCAGGAAAAACTAACTTCGATGGCTTCCTCTCAAAGTTCAAAATTCGCGGCCCTCAAGTGTTTGGATGTTGAGATGCACAGGGATTCAGAGTGGGAGCTCCTCAACTGGGCGTTACAGTGACCATCAGTACACCTGCCTGGTGCACTCTGCCATCTCACACATGAATCACCTGGGGACAGAGACAGCCTACTCAAAACAAGACATACGATTTCATTGTAGTTGGATATGTGGCTTCTTAGAGGAATGTTACAGAAATCTCAACACCAATTTCTTTTAAAACAGAAGTATCTTTACTCTTTTTTTATGGGTTTCAGTATATAGAAATAAAATTAGTCAAACATTTACAGATAACACTCTCTGCAACTGTTTCTCTCTCTCCCTGTCCCTCATGTTTCCCTTAAGGACCTCTTTTTCCTTATAATTCTTTTATAGAATGAGCTAAATATGAATTAATTTATTTCAGATTTGTCATCCTTCGTGTTTCATCATTTACATCCTTGCACACCATACCAAGTATTTCTTGATTTTTGTTTAAAACTGGTGCATTCAAATTTAACAGTGAATTTTCACCCTGC
The DNA here is from genome assembly GCA_013400695.1 of Neodrepanis coruscans. Classification (NCBI taxonomy): domain Eukaryota; kingdom Metazoa; phylum Chordata; class Aves; order Passeriformes; family Philepittidae; genus Neodrepanis; species Neodrepanis coruscans. Next base: position 11,760 of record VYZS01069938.1, on the reverse strand, counting down.
AAAAATATAAGGACCAAGGATGGGATGCAATTATAAAGCAGCCTATTTTTCTAGATCCTTCATGAAGAACACTGACATATGTCAATGGGAAACCACACTTTCAGAGATACTGCATGAACTGGGAATTAAATCCTCTGTTTAAGAATTCACCCCAATCAATGCCAAAATTTGCATTACCTTTACCAACCCAAAATCTTCTTATCACAGAACCTGAAGCTTGCATACTCAACTGCTTTGAACCCTAGCAACTCCACTCAACTTGTTTTGTTTTTCTATTTTCCCTGTGATAAGCCACACAGCATGGAACCTACCCTGCCCTGAAGCTTATTCCAGTACATCTTTCTCCTCTTCTAAAGTCTCACAATTGGAAATACTTGAAGAAAACACAGCCAAATCCCTGAAGATATAATTTTCTCAGCTCAGAGTTTATGAGTGCTTGTTGTCAATGATCCTTCTACAACGAGGAATAATTCTACCTGGAGACTGTTGCCTCAGAGATTGAATAGAAACCGAGAGTATAAATCTGAACAGTTCAGGTTATACATAGACAATTTCTACAGTAACTCATTATACCCGCTGCTCATTAACCTGAGTTGTCACTACAGCAAAGCAGCTTTGATCTTTACACATAAAACAAATTTTGGATGAAAGTGGAAGACAACGAACAGACAAATTAGAGAAACCAACTTGCCGCGAAAGAAAAATGTTACTCAGTAAAATAGTAACTGTTTTATTGGCATGTTGCTCCTACAGAAGACAGGTGAAGCAGTCTGAAATGCTACTGCAATCAGTCCTTTGAGTTTTGCTGGTAGCCAAACAGTGCCCATTTCGCAACTGGCTAATACCAAGTATTAAATGGATAATCTATTTATCTGATGTGGCATATCCTGCATCTTCAGAGTCATGACATAATCCATGGTGACAAGTTCTATATGATTTAAGAATCCTGGTATCCTACTTAGGACTTAAAATAACCCACACTTTGACCTTCTGTTTATTTTGGCTAGCATATCTTCACTGCCATGAAGCCAAGTTCTTTCAATTGGAAAACAAAACTTAGGTTTCTGGAACAAGGGACTCCCACATACCAGACATCACATGCACATAAGAGATGCAGCACCAAAATAAAGCATTTGCCCTGAACTAGTAATTATTGAGTGTGGTCATATTCAAGGGCCTTCTTTCCCCAATGGTCACAAAAAAGGTCTTTTTTGCTTCATAATGACTTATTACTCTATAATTACTTATTTATATTACTTCCTTGCTTTGTAATTACTCAAGGGGGAAAAAAAATCTGTACATGAGATAAGACTGACTTTAATGTTTGGAGACAGAACAGACATAAGAGGTGCCAAAGGTGGAATGCTCTCCCGTGGAAACACAGGGATTTTAAAGGGATATGAGTGTTCAGCAGAACAGGAAGAAACCCATGAGAAATACAGCAAAAGGGGCACAAGAGTCTCCTTGCCTGCCCACACCTGCCACCATCATTCAAATCAACTCATCTTCTTTCAGTGTCCTGGAAGGCCCTTGCCTTGCACAGTCTTACAAACGACCATGTAACAATTCACCCTCAAAGAATGAAGAACGTGTTTTGGGAAGAAAGCATTTCAACAGTAAAGAAAACTGAACTAAGGTCAGATGTAGTCCTTGCCCTTCATCCACTTGGCAACAATTACTAAGCAAATTAACACTGAAGGTGCCTAAGCACTAGAAGGATAAAAAAGCAGCAATACCAGCAGACCATAACAAAGTTAAAAACTACAACAAAGTAGATCCAAGAAGAAACTAAACATGCTGAGAAAGAGTTTGGTGCCACTGGCTGCAATTATGGAAAACAAACTATGGATGGTAGAGGTGAAGTTGCAGAATCTAGTTTATAACTTTGCTAACAGGTGGAGTTTTACCTCAAGATTTTTATTAAATAAGCATGTTGTCAGACTTATGATTAAAACACAGTAATAAACATACACTCCTTTTCTCTCTTAGCCCTTTCCAAAGATTAAAAAAAACAACAACAACAAAAAAAACAAAAACAAAACTGGCAAAACCCAAACTAAACTGTAAAGCCTTCTGGCTCCAATAAAAACAAAATTATTGCAACCACACACAAGCTTCAGCACACAAGCTTGCCATTTCAGCACACTGCCCTCAGAGTCCTCTTTGAACACGCGGCGAGGAGGCCGATGCAGGATCACACCGAGAACTCGCCCTCTCAGCAGCATTCCTTTGCTGGCACCTTCTGCTGCTGCCAACTGCCTGCTCATCAAACTCACAGGAGGCTCTCTTTTCTTTTTTTCTTACTCCTGCTTTTTAGCACTCAGATCACCACACAACTCAATCTGTTTTGCTGTGCTTCTACATATCCGGAATCAAAATGAATAGCAACTTTTTATTTCTTCCCCGCACCCCATCTCGCTTTAGTGCCATATAAAAATATCCAATACCATTTAATAAAATAAAAAATAAAGAAAAGCAAATTAGGAGCCTTGTTGTTTGTTTAAATTCAGTAATACCAAATGATCTTGGAGAGTCATTATGCAAAATTTTCAAATGGTATGCTACTATGGAATTAATTTGCTACAGTTCTCCTTATAAGTGATGATTTTAGCAAAGTGATCAAATTTAGGTATGTTAAAACACCTGTAAGAACAATGTTCATTGGTAATTTCTTAAAAAGCATGCTCATTCTGACAGGAAAGCTCTTCTCTTCACCACAATTACAGAAGAACTGAAAATTAAAGTCCAGCTTAAACAGCTAAGACAGAACTGCAGCAGGCAGCAATGCTGGGCCAACACAAAATACTTCATGACATTTCAAACTGATACATGCAACACTGATCCTAAACCTTTCCACGTTGCTCTAGCATGACATTCTAAGAACTGCATTCCCTTGTCCCGAGGTGTGGTACCCCATATTTTGGCCTATCCTAGTGCAGTATAAAGGGTAGTCACACATTTAACCTGAGTTGGTACAACTGTTCTGTTCAACAGGTGCACATACATATATACATACATATACACACACACATACACAGCACTAACTGGAATTTCAGATTTTCACCTCAGTGCATTTCTAAGACTCTACATCATTAAAAAACCTGCATCTTGAACAGGAGCACAAAAGCTCCACCATCCCCATTAATCCTTCTGAGGATTAATGTTCTTGTTAATGGAATTAATGGAATTAATGGAATTCTTGTTCTACTCTAACCACTCTCCAAAAAATTGTTCTCCTACTCTAAACTTCCAGAGAAACAAGACTTAAGTTTTACTTGGTATCATTCTTAAAACAACTTACACACATGCAAATATTTTTCAATTTCTTAGTAAAAGTTTCTCCAGATCCACACCACCATGTTGTTTTCTGTGAATGTCTGCCAGATTAACTACATCCTTTTAAAAGACACAGTCAGAACATTGAACTCCAAACCACAACATCAGGTTAAATAACCAAGCACTAATAAATTATTTTATTCTTTGAAATTCTTAATCTCTTTTAAAATGTCCTCTGAGGAACAGCATAAAGCATCACTTTTACACAACAATAAACCAGCAGAAATGGGACTTCAGTTTTAAGAGCAGTACAACGGAAAAGCTTTTTTGGATACAAGATCAAGAAGAAAGGCAGGGAGATGGGAAAACAAAGTCAAAGGCTACAATAATTATGCCAATTAATAGGGTCGAAGAAGACAGAATCTATCTTAACTCTTGAAAAGGAAGCCTGGCTTGAAATTGTTTAAATAGTGAGTCAGCTTTCCAATATTTAACCACAAATGCCTCCTAAAACTTGAGGCCTACAGCTCTGCCAAGGTTTCAAAGCCAAATTTTGTAATTAAGTAAATGGCATTGAGTTTGTGTTTTGCAATATTTTAGT
>VYZS01069934.1:0-13866 GCA_013400695.1 Neodrepanis coruscans | reverse complement strand
GTGACTCTTCCAGATGTGGCCCCGGGTGGCCAGCGCTGTGGCTGGTAGAGCTACTCATGGCAGCGTAGACCAAGCAAGGAGCTGCAGGATGGTGCTTGAGGCAGCAGCAGCATCTGCAGGACACCCCCTGCCATGAGACCACTCACACCGCTGGCAGCAGCCAGACACCCCCTGCCATGAGACCACTCACACCACTGGCAGCAGCCAGCCCAAAGCTGCCAGCAGCAGCCAGCTCTGGCACCACTGTCATTGGCAGTGCATCCAGGAAAGGGAAGCCAGCGGCCAGGCTCTGTGCCCCATGACACAGAGGCTGGGGAAACTCCACATGCACTCCGAGCAGTGGCAGGGCCCCACGGGTACCGGTGGTAGAAGCACGGGTGCTGGGGCCATGAGAACGGCTGCCACCATGCTGCAGGCCTGGCAAAACACGGCCGCAGCTGCCACTTCCCACGAGGTTGCAGGAGAACAGGCAGGGGCAGCTCCATCCCCACCCGGTGCACTCCATGGGGTCACAGGCTGAGGTGGGCCAACCCTGCATGGCCCCAGCGTGCCCCACAAGGCGCTGGGACAGGGCTGGACCAGACCGGCCCCATGCTCCCCGCGCCTGGGTCTACGAGAGGGGTTTCTGCCAGGATCGGTCTGCTTTACTTTCTTACAAAAAACAAAACAAAGTTTTGAAAAACAATTCCCCTTGCTCCCCAGTAGGAAACCACCTGGTTTTTAACCCACAACAAAACACCTCCAGAATACCATAGTATTCCCTTGCTATTTTAAATTATATAAAGAGTTTTTGTTTAGTTAAGCAAAAAACACGTAACAATTTAAAAGGTGTGCAATTAAAATGACCTGAAGCTATAGGTTAGATTTTACATTGCAATTGTTTCCCTTATTTAAAAATGGCTTTCATTACTTATGTTTCTTATTGGACAGAAAAATATGCAAGAAACACTTGAACCTTTTCTTTGGCTCTGAGCATTTGTGAAGCAATTCTTCAGTGAAAGATGCATCCATCAACCTTATACTTTTGTAGTCATAATCATCAGTCCTGCATCATTATGGTGCCTTTACTTGGTAGTTAGCTGGATAATTTCAGTGCATATGTTTGTTGTTTAAAATTTTAACAGGACTCGAATGAATTCAATTCCCCAATTTACCTTTTTTTGTTGTCTTTAATTTTTTTGGGGTGGGATTTACTTGTGCTGTGACAGTGGTAGAATTAAACAGGAAGTTCAAGCAGTTCCAAATTGAACTCCTAAGTTAGCTGCGTAGAAGCAAATGGGGTTAAGGAAAGCATGAGTTATCTTTAATGGACTTGGTTTTAATCTCTTTGATCTAGCAGTCATGGTTTTTGAAGAGTAAGAGTATTTCCTACTGACTCTTATAAAGAACATAATTAAACCAGACAATTACTTAAGAGAAGAAAGTATACTAGCATTCATAAATGTGAGATTTAAAAGGTGGGCTGTTGCTGGCTGTCAGCCAAGAACCCACACAACCTTGTTTCTACTCTTCTGGCAAGGGTCCTTCAGAGACTGCAGCTCCTTTAGGGCTTATCTATAGGCCACAGCCTATGGAACTAGTATGTTACTAGTTCCACTGTGGATCACCTCCTGCAGCTCTGGCTGCATTGCTGTTTTTTGCTTGGTGTTCTCTCTCTTTTCCTAAATATGTTTCCATAGAGTAGTAGCCTAGTAGCCTGGCAGATGGGCTCACCTGTGTCCCTTGGTATGCCTTCTGAAAGCAGCTGGAACCAGTTGTAGAGGTAAATACCCAGTCAGTAACTGACTGTTGAATAACACCCACAGACTTTAGGAGTCAGAAGGAGGAAATGGATCAGAACAAGATGCAATGAGAAAGAGAGGAGATGGAATAGAAAGCATATGAGAGAACAAAAATGGTGATTCCATAAAAATTTTAAACTGTTAAATTTTTTCAAAATCTAACATGAAAATCTATCTGGAAAGGCACTGGCCTGTATTTTCTCTGTGAAATGCTTTGGAGTAGTGTTAAAATAACTCCACTGCAGGATGCCTTAGTTCATAATACATCAGCAGTATTTCAATGGTTCATGGACTAATATTGGCAGAATTTTCTTGTCCAGGGTCAATTTCAAGACCTGTGAGTGAAAAGAGATACGGAGGACAAAAATGCATTGCTGCCTTTCATTTGGAATACATACTCCATTCATTTACAGCATCACAGAGCCTGAAAAGTCTTCCTCAATATGGGAAAAATTTAAGGAATGTCCATTTGCAGGATGTTTATTGTTGTGCTCAAATGTGTGGCTGAAACATGGTGGGGTTTGCTATATTTTGGTCTGATAGACAAACAAAATATTGGTTTTTGCAGGATTTTGTTACTTGCAAAACCTAACTTTGTGACTTTCTATTTTTTAAATGTGTCTGATTGCTTCTTCATTCAGATTTCACCAGGCATAATACTCCCTCTCTAGCTTATTCTAAATGCTAAGCCTTGCTCAAAAGTCAGTAAACTGTGATGCAACCATCAAAGGATTTGTCCCCTACATTTAGTTTTCCTGATGCCTTTCTGTTGCGTAGAAACTGTCATTATATTTTGTGGGATCTAGTTGAACCAGTGCAGAGTGGTGGAAAATTGCAGTCCTGACAGTGAGAAAAGAGCTGATACAACATTTCAGCAGTACCAGCACTATTCAAATATCATAACATTAGGGAAGGTAATTGCCAGATTTATGGAGGATGTTCAAATGTATATTGAAGCTCTAACATTGCATGTTTGATACCTACTCTTAAAATAAAACTTTTATATTTAGGACCTCTCAAAATACTATGCAATACTTGTAGATAAAATTATTTTCTTCAATGTCTTCTACAACCATCACAATAGGTCACTGAGCACTGAAAACATTTGGGGACATTTTTGATATTTTTCTAAATCTGAGAATTCTTCCAACTTTAATGCCATTATTTTTATGAGTTTTTTGTCTGTTTGTTTGTTTGTGTTTTGTTTTTCTTTTTGTGTTTTGGTTTTCTTTTGTTTTGGCAGTTTGTTTTTTTATTGAGGTTTTATTGGTTTCTTGTGGGTTTGAGTTTTTTTGGGGGGGTGGGGGGTTTGTGTTTTGGTTTTTTTGTTTTGGGTTTTTTGTTCTTTTTTTTTTTTTTTTTTTCACTTCTGCCTCTATAGCTCATCAGAAATACAGGAAAAAGCGATTTTTTTTTTTCAGATTTCTTACTTTGTCTAGTGTCCACAACTAACATAAAGAAATAAATGCCTCTGAATACCTCAAAATCCTTAAATGCTTCTGAACTGGTAGTTCAGCAGATATTTTAAAAATTTAAGTGATGAAAATAAAGCCAGTTATAGACTTCTACTCTTCTTTTTAGATTTAGTAGCTGAGAATACTCATAGACACTAGGTTTGCTTAATAATCTCTTGTTGGCATAAAGAATGCCTAAATAGTCCAAAATTAGACGTGAATGGAGGCAAAAAATGGCAACCAATGGCATTAGTTCTTGTGCAGGTGAGACGTAATTGCAAAAATGAAGTAGCAACATTACAAATTCCTTCTATAAGCAAGAATGAGAAGTTTCAACAGTGTCAAGGTTCCTAACTATTAATTTATGGGAAGTTTCAGATACAAATTTTAAGACTGAGTCCAGAGGAGGCCACCAAAATGGTTAGAAGGATGGAACAGCTCTTCTATGAGGAAAAGCTAAGAGAATTGGAATTCTTCATCCAGGAAAAGAGAAGGCTTTGGGGTTATTTAATTGTGGTCTTCCAATACCAGAAGGCAGCTACAAGAAAGATGTAGAGAGACTATTTACAAGGTCATGTAGAGACAGGACAAGGTGGAATGGCTTTAAACCAAAAGGGAGTAGGTTTAGATTAGATATAAGGAAGAAATTCTTTACTGTGAAGGTGATGAGGAACAGATTGCTGAGAGAAGTTGTGGCTGCCCCATCCATGGAAGTGTCCAAGGTAAGGCTGGATGGGGCTCAGAACAACCTGATCTAGTGAAAGGTGTCCTTACCCATGGCGGAGTGGTTGGAATTAGATGACCTTTATTGTCCCTTTCAACCCAAGATCTATGCTCTATAAATGTTGAGGAGCTTAGCTCCTAATACTTTCAAGAGGAACTAGTTATATACAGAACTTCATAAATACTTGTGCAACATGGCCAAAGGTCTTCTGATGTAGGCACATGGAACGAAATACTGATAAAGTATATATTTAGTGCATTTGCAGAGTTGAGTGTTCCTGAATCATGTCTTAGAACATCAGCTCACTGGTGTGGAGCTGCCTAAAGAATACCCAGAAGAAACACTTAGAACTTGGGTTTATTTGTAAAGGTTTGGGGTGCCACTATCCTCCTGTGGTCCAGTGCCCATTAATCCTCCTAAATCCTCCTAAAGTCTGCAAAAAATGGAAGAGATCCTAATGTGAGAAAATGCAATATCACATTTTGCATTATTAGAAACACAGGTCTCATAGATTATCTATTTTAAAAGCAGGTATTCATACTTCTATTTCATTTTTTGAGCAAATTCACCCCCTATCAAAACTGCTATTCTTTCAACACTCCCACTGAATCTCTGTCACTCTGTAGCAAGGAACACCTGCTGCAAAGGTGCCTTAGAGGGATATCTCAACACTCTGGTGCATTAAAGAACAAGGCAACAAGCAAGAAAGATATGCTGCATAGACTATATAGGACTTAGAATACAAAGGAAGGTGTCTGGGTTCTTCTCCAGTGAAAATAAATGCCTTTTAGATCAGTCAAGAACTACTCATTGTCAGACCCAAAGATAACTTCTGACTATTAACCCTTGTGTTGGTAACTTTCAATTACAGAGAAAAAAATCAAGTATTTAAAATTTCTTCACATATCATCTTTATTTAAAAAGTCAATGCCGATGGGGCCTTAACTTTCTCCCTTATTTTCCACTCATTTTAATTTATTGCTAGACAATGTTCAAGGCAGCCTCAGAATCACGGTATCTGACAGAGGTTTTTATTTCTTAGTAGGCGAACCGCATAAAATCAGTTATAAACTCTTAAATAAAAATCGACCCTCTGTCATATCAGAACTCACAAAACAAAACAACCAATTCCACACGATGTCCATAATAGCCTCTCAAATATAACCCTCAGCACAGAGTTCTGCAAAACTGCTCAAAATGAAAATGCATATATCATGGAAAGTACTTGAAGTGTTTTGTGTTTGCTCTCGAGTTAAGTTGACAAGATGGCAAAAAGTACTTTTCTTTGTCCACACCATATCTAGAGCTAATAATGTCTGTTGAGCACCTAAAAAACTAATAGTAATTACCACTTTCCACTAAAATTTCCTATCTTCTGCCTATGCTGGACTATCAGGTCACCACACAGAATACTGCAAAAACATTGCTGCCATGCATCAAATTAATATGGACAGAGTTGGAACAACAGTTTCAACATTTACCTCAGACGAACCTATGAAAATGTTCCAGTGTTGTGTAACCATTTTAGACTGGCAAAAAACTCAAAAATCCAAAAAGTTATGATAATACATATTCAGCCTATTAAGTTTTAAGCACAGTAATGATGCTTGAAAGATACAATGGACAAATGCTACATCAAGTGGTTTCAACTGCATGTTCAAGAACTCTTTTGAAAGCCTCTTGTACAGCTGCACAGTTTAGAAAAGTAATATTGAAGCTTTATAGTCTGTCTACCAAATTTTACATTTCAAAATTAAGATGCCATTAAAGTGCTTGAAATCTCAAAAATTTAATGTTTTGCCAATTACTAAATCAGGGTGACAAATAGCTAAGTAGAGCTATTTAAATCTCCACAACTGACAGGCTAAATTTCAGTCATGTGAAGTCTGAAGCTGCAGAAATATTAACCTCATCCGAAAGAAAATTAATGAAGAGAATGTCAGTTGAGTTTGAGCTAGAGTACTGGTCCCAGTGGCAGAAATGTTTAAGGGTTTTTCTAGTATGGTCATTTCAGAATTTATACTACTGTAATTTTAATTAGTGTACTTTCAAATTTAGTTTTTAAATTTATTTGAGTATACTCAACACTGAAACTGCCTTACAGCTATACCTAAATCTCTCTTTTGTTTAAAGATGTTTCTAAGTCAGTTTTCTCCAGCACTCTCTACTGCATTAAGTGCCACTAAGTTCATTGTTTCTATTACATTACCACAAGTGAAATGTCCATGTGCAGTGCTCTATCAATTTTAAGCAGCTTTGCACCTTTGAATTTTTCTTTTGTTCAAAATCAATTTTATTTTCTCCATTGCTGATGAACAGTTTTATCTTTCAGAGACAGAGAAGAAAGTTAGAATTTTAAAGCTGACACAGAAAATGTTAAATATCTGTGCTATCATACATGTGTCCACTCTGTGAAAATATTTGGTTTATGTAGTGATAGAACAACTGACTAGAACAACTGAGTTGTCTGAAAAAAAACCCAACAGACAATTCCTTCCACATTATTTATTTCCTGTGTTGACATTCAATGCAGTTGAAGTTAAGCAAGCAGGTCCTATCTGTCCTATAGGAATAATATGGAATATAATAAAGGAGGCTCACTGTCTTTTTACAGGCTACAAAATAACTCCTCCCCATTATAGTTACAAATATTCCTGATATAGTCCAAAGTACATTCATCACTCTGTAAATAATTTGTAAAGTTCCAGAATAACTTTGGACAAATCTTATTCTGTAAGCTTGTTATTTTTCCTTTCCTCCTTCATTTGCTGCTCAGTACTTGTCTTCATGGCAATTTATTTTGTAGCTTTCTACTAGAATACTTTTCACAGTGAAAGTAATGGAACTATACCGGGCTGGTTTCTAATGTTTCTCTTCTGTCATATCCTTTCCTGAAATTTTATTGGATGAAGTAAGCATCTCTATTACTGAGTACAGTAGCACCTCATTGGCAGCTGCAAGAAAATTCATCTTGGCCTTGAATGGACATGCCTAGTGATACACACAAAACTTGGAGACAAAAGTGTATATTGTACAAAGAAAGAGACAGACAAGCACCAGGAAGCCCTCATGACTAAACAAGATTGGTAGGTTTGGTTTGGTTCAGCTAAGAGGTCACAGCGGGATATGTCACTGCCTGCCACAAGTTGCCATCAGCCTTGAGATTCCCATTGCTGCCTCCCTATCTCTTGGCCAAGGCGTCTTTGCATGTGCCATGATACTGTCAAGGTGCAGCAATGGCTCACACCACTTTGCACTGCCTTGGGGCAACTTGTGTTCAGTGACATTGACCTTTTAGGAGAGAAATTGAGGAAGAAGGGACTTAACCCTCTTCTCCGTTGATAAAGTCCCACAATTAGCCCATCAGGATTGGCCAGTGACAGCTAGTGACAATTTTCATTGTCATCAGGTGAAATTTACTCATATTTAGTATCTTGTACTTATTCTTTACAGATACCAGACAAATGAATCTACCCCACAGGACTTTACTTCCAATTACCAGCCTCTATGTTACCATACCTATTTGGGAAGAAATCTCACTTATGATAATTTCTCAAAAACTGTTTGTTTGGCTCTAGCAATCCTTCTCTGCAGTGTTATCTTCACTTTTGTTATCCTGTTATGACTTAAGTAAACAATGAGCTTTGATGTATCTATATTTGGCTATCTACCTTAGTACCTTCCACAACAAAGATCTTTTTTTATTTCCCTATCAAATTACAGTACAATGTGAATAAATCATTGTAATAATTTTAACTTGTCTTGTATGTTCTTTAAAGCTTTGCTTTAATGGATTTGTTTGAAATATCCCTCAAGTGTACTGATTTTTGTCCTTTTCCATCTCTTTCCTTATACAATTTTTTTTCTACATCTTCTCTTTCTGTTTATATAGTCCCTTGTCTTCTTCAGAAAATGTTTGCATTATTCACATTATTTTAATACCTTCAAAAAAAAATTAACTACTTCTATAGAAATACTACATTTTGGTACATTCTATGTCCCTCTTTTCAGTTACTGACATGAATTTTGCTTGTAGATTCTAATATAATACAATTTTTCTATATCTATCTTTCTAATATGTTATTGTCCCTCATAGTATTATCTTCCTTAGCTTTCAATTTCTTTTAGAATTTGATTTTCTAAAGTGTAATCTTTGTCTTTGGTGAATCTCTCAGACATTTTTTGTGCTGAAAATTGAAGGTTATATGTTAGAGTTGAGAGCTCAGCATATAAAGATTGGCTCATATGATTAAAGGCACGTGTCCAGGCTACAGTACCAGTAACTGCAGTGGGGCTGTGGCCTCAGAGGCTTCTATATCCAGGTGCTAGCAACTGGGAAGGCTGCGATCCAGGGTAGCTAGTGGGCAGCCTGAGTGCTTAAGCCCAGCTTCTGTAGAGATACAAGTTGCACATGCCTATTTTCCACTAACAGGGTTTCATCCTGATTAGCTGGAAAGGGGAACAGGATGAGTCCATCTGTTTATGATTTCCTGAGTGCTGTGCTCTCTGTCTGTTTTGATCTGGATGTACATAGGGGTATATAGATGTATTCATATCCTGGGTGCATGTATTGCGTACGTGTCTATTGGGAATCTGGAAGCACAGAGCTGTAGCATCTTCCCACTGTCAGGCTGCCAGACTAGGCAGCTCCTCACAGTAACATCTGAGAACAGTATGCTCTGGCTGGGATTTGCAAAAACTCTTAATGCACTGTTGAATGAATGGAAGATGTATAATTTGCTTCAATAAGCATGTATTCCAACTAGGCAAGTCTTAAGAGCATAAACAATCTGAGAATCAAAGCATTTTTCAAAGTACTTCTTTTAAAAAGCCCTCATCTGTCTATGAATATATGCCATGTGTTCAAAATATGCAGTGTCTCACATGTACACCCTATCCTGTTACATTATTTTGGACTTTACTTTCCCCTCAGACCTATTTTACAAGCTGTATACAATAGAATAATTATTTATTTATCCCAGAATATCTGAGAAAATAATTAGTTCCTATATTTTCTCTATTAAGTAGTTAACAAAAAGTGCATACTAATTAAACAGAAAAATAATAGGAACTTAGTTATCTGTGGTTTTAACAAGAATGTTGATATTATTCATACTGCATTTATGCATATGAATGCCACTATTACTCTCAGATGTTCCAAGCTATGTATTTCCTTTTGCTTTTTTTCATCAGCACTTAAGAGTATATTGGGAAAAGCAATCATGTTCTGTTTAGCAAAGATTAGAAAAGTATTTCTGTTCCTTCTCTGGAAAGTCTGAGAATTCATTACTGAATTATAGGACCATAGAATATTTCAAGTTGTAAGGGACTCTAAGGATGATTGAGTTCAGCTCCCTGCTTCTTGCAGGACTGCTTAAAAGTAAACCATATAACTAAGAGCATCATCCAGATTCTCGTTGAACTCTGGCAGGCTTGTGCCAAGACTACTTTCCCGGGAAGCCTGTTCCAGTGACCAACCAATCCTCAGACGTATTGGCTTTGTTCAGTATATCCATAGAGGGTAAATCTAAAGCTAGATAATCAAATTATTTATTTGTGATATTTTACAGTGTTGCATATTGTAATACTTTACTGACAGTTATGAAAGAGACCGAGCACCGCCTCCTCAGGTCTTTATAATCCCGGTCCCCTCCCAGAGATCCCTGCGTGACCTTGGTTGTCCCATCTTCCTTCCCAGGTATCCCCCCATGCCCTGAGTGGGCTGATGGGAAACCAAGGAAAAAGGGCATCCCCTTCCCAGCTCAGCTGGGCTGACCCCGCCCCTTAACCAACAGGGGAGAGGAAAGGAGTTATTTTTCTTTTTGACTTCCTCTTTGGTCCCCCAAACCACCACAAACTGAAAAGTCATTAAATACTTTACTGCCATTAAAGAAATAAACTAGCATCCAGAACAGATACATATAGAATTTCATGTAAAACTACCTCCCTGATAACACTGGGTGATTGGAGAGGCAAGTTCAAAAAAAGTAAAAGATTTATTCAAGGACAGAGAGATCAGAAATGAAAGGAGTATAGCAAAAATGTTTCTTATTTTCCTTAAAATTAGTATCCGGAAAGAGTTTGCAGCACAACGTGTTTTAAAATGAGTCAGCACCTTATGTACACTTGAGGAAATCAGTGTACCTCTGAAACTGCTAACTATAAATAAAAATGTTGTGAGTGTCAGGACAAGACTAACAAAACAAATATTATTACTGAAAGACATGACATTTGAGCAATTTATCATGGAGCACACTGTAAGATTATTATTAGGTTTAAAATAAAAAAAGAGTATGCAAAGGTATTTGTTATAAATTGTTAATCACAAAGTCCTGAGAAGAAGTTAGGAGAAATGGACAGGAAATCTAATGCAATCATACACTTGTGGATATTTATATCTTTCTTCACAAAGGTGAGCAGTCATGGGCCAGGATTAGTATTGTACAAAACATGGCAAGTTGGTCAACAACTGCTGTAATCACTAGAAAACAGACTTCTAGATTATGGGAGAAAAGCAGATTGCAAGAGCTTTCTGAAATGTCTTTGGATTCATGTGTCAAAACAGACTTTGAAAAGTAAATTGAGATAGTCTTTTTTCAGAAAATCAATAACTCAATATAATGAGTTCAGCTACCAGACTTAGGGTTGTTGTATTTTATGTTAATGAGTTACTGTATAAAATCCACAAATAAGTTTAGGGGGAAATTATGGTCCATGCTTCACTACCCCTCTGTGAGAATTTAAACTACTTGTTTACCAACCCACACTACCTCTGACTCAGTGAATTTTAAATTGCTTAAGGTATTGCAAAGAAGAAATCATGTTTAATCCTTCTATCACAGCCATAGGACAGGATTAGACTTTTAATTTTCTTCACAGGGAGGTTTGAGTTTGTTGTTTCTTGGAGAGATGAACCAGCCACAATAATCTATGGAGAGCTGATACCATACACACAATTTTTAATTGAAAACACTGGCTGCAAATGCATGGTTATTACTTGTACTCAGAGAATATTTAACATGTCAGTTCCCTCAAGGAACCTGAGTGATGAAACCCTAGGATTCTGGGGTGAGATTGAGCTGTGATGGGGTCCCTGAGTCCGGGAACACCCAAGCAGCAGCCTTCTGAGGACTTGAGGGCCCTTTGCAGCCAACCAGTGGAGGAGAGGGCAGTGCCAAGAGCAATTGAGGGAGATTTAAATGTTTCCAGGGAACATGAGCAACCTGGAACGCAGTGAACAGGAGTCGGCAAACAGGTGCATGACAAATCAATAAGGGCGTGGTGTGACACAGAGGGCGTGGTATGGTAGTAAGGGTGTGGCATGGCAGTGAGGATGTGGCACAGCAGTTTGCATGGCTGTTCGCACAGGCAGGATGAGCAGGAAGGGCTCCTTTCTAACAATCCAGGAGCAGCCAATAGAGGTAGAAAAAAGATTCAGTAGCTGGTAAGCAGGAGCAAAGAGATCTTTTCAACCCAAGTCTTTTTAGTGTATTTATTTAAGCTTCCTCAGTTATGCTGTTGACACACTGTAAAGCTCAATCCCTTGTAGCTGGTAGAGTCACTGTACCAGCCATGTCAGAGGCCTCTAGGCAGCCAGATCTGCTGAGGCAGATGCAAGGTCTATGGGTCACAGGTTGCCAGGAGTTCCTGATGCCTCTTGGTGAGGGTGGGGCCCTCAAACAAACAGTTTGCAGAAGGTATGTCATGATGGAAGAGTCATATCACCAGGTGAAGGAGCCAGGGGAAAAAGTGAACAGGATAACATAGTATTCTAGCAAACAAGGAACAGACAAACCAGTTATTTTCAGAGATGCTACAGCGTCTAGACTCTCTGGAGTCTCAAACTTCCACTGTAGTGGAGAAGCAGGTGGACTCAGAACCCTGCAGGGTAATTAGTGAAATGATTGTTAGTTGAGGGTCTGTTAAAGATGAGAGCTGGAAGCTGCTAACTGCACATACCATGAGGAAGATTCCTCCTCGTTCTCAAAATCTGACAGGTAGGAATGGTCATACCTTCTACAACAGGTATGAGGCTCTGGAACTAGAAGGCCAGACAACTGATGAGATGGGTGAAGGTCCTTCTGGGATAGTGGGGTCCTAAAACAACAACATCTGTGCCCTACATCAAGACCTGCTCAGTTAAAACAAAAAGTTGTTGTAATAGTAGGCTCCCTTCTAACGGGAACAGAGAGCCTGATATGCAGACTATACCTAATTCCCGCTGTCTCCCAGGGAGTCAGGTAAAGGGCGTTACCGGAAAAGTCTCCAGTCTAAAAGGCCCTCTGATTACTATCTGCTATTGGTTTTTGTTAGGGGGTGAAACAAAGCTTCCAGCAGTTAAAACATATTTCCCTTTTTTTCTCTCTTTTTTTCCCCCTCTTCTGGGGGGAGGGGGGGATGTGGGGTTTTGGGTGGGTTAAGGGTTTTTTGGGGAGAGGGGGAGGGGTTGAAGTGTTTTAAAACTTTCTTTTGTATGTTTATAAAAGCAAGACAGGTAAGCTCCAGACCTTGCGACATGACACAGCTCCAATTCTGCGCTGGGTGCAGTGAAGGGAGCTGCCCCCATCCCGTGGCTGTTTGTGCCGAGTTGGGGGGTGNGAGGGGGGGATGTGGGGTTTTGGGTGGGTTAAGGGTTTTTTGGGGAGAGGGGGAGGGGTTGAAGTGTTTTAAAACTTTCTTTTGTATGTTTATAAAAGCAAGACAGGTAAGCTCCAGACCTTGCGACATGACACAGCTCCAATTCTGCGCTGGGTGCAGTGAAGGGAGCTGCCCCCATCCCGTGGCTGTTTGTGCCGAGTTGGGGGGTGCTGCTGCTGATGTGTGCCCAGTGGCTCCTGTGGCCACAGCCCTGTTGGCTCACCCTGCTGGCGTGGGTGTGGTGTGCCCCGGTCCTAGGCGCCAGCGGCAGCAGGAACTGCTGCCAAGCGCCAGCAAGTTTGGCCCGGCTGTCCCCGGTGCTGCGCGCATGCACAATGCACAACGCGTGAATCGTGGTGCTGAATAGAGAATGCCAGCAGCCCTCACAGCAGGGGAACCACCCCCACGAGTGGCTGCCACTGTCATGCAGGGTGAGAGCAGCCCGATGCCAGTGCCCAGGGCCTCCACGGCGCCCCGTAGCACTCATGAGAGGCCCCATTCCCCTTGGGCCCTGGCCATGAGGCATTTTGGCAGAAAGCCATGTTGCCTCGTGATGAAGTCTCACAGAGGGGCGGTTCCTGAGCACTGTTAGCCAACCCAGAGGCAACCTGCGCTGGGAGGGACCCCGAGATCACATGGGAATAGACTCCCTATAAAGCAGCAAGCTTGAAATCGCTTGCTCTCTTCGGGGCTCAGCAGTCATTGAAGCTGCATCTCAACACACCTCTGCTTAGCATTTTCCCGCGGTTCAAGCAGCAGTGCAGCTTCAGTGACAGTGGAGGCAGTGCAGCGGCTGAGGACCACATCGCTCACCAGCTGTAGTATTTTCTCTTCCCTTTGGGTCTCCCCGGGTTTCTTTTATTGTTCCTGTTTTCAAGGAAACCTTGATGAGGACGCAGCGCCATTCTATCTTCCTCCCTTACTCCATCAGTTCTGCAGCCAGCCCTGAAGGAGCAGAGTCTGTCTCCCTTGTGCTTGTTATTGTCAGGTTATTTGTTTGTGAAATAAAATCCTGTTGGCTCTTCTTGACTTCTATTGCATTCTCTCACCGCTTTAAACGCCCCCAGTGTCCAAACCAGGACAGTTGTTAAAACTAGCAGTGATGAAATAACAAAGAGAATCTAAGGGCAATCAAAAGAGACTTCAGGGCCCTAGGTGATTAGTAGACAGATCAGGAGCACAGGTAATAATTTCCTTGATCCTTCCAATTAGAAGGAATAGTATTGATAGGAGTAGGCAGATCCATGAGGTAAATTTTTGGTGGTTGGAG
>VYZS01069920.1:4814-43602 GCA_013400695.1 Neodrepanis coruscans | reverse complement strand
TCCGCCGCCTCCCACGTGGCATCGGCACGGCGGCTCCGGGCGGCGCGCGCGGCGGGGGCGGGGTCAACGCGGGGCGGGGTCAACGCGGGGGCAGGGCTTGGCTCCGAGTCTCCGCCCCCCGGGGTCCAGCGAAACATCCACCGCGATGTTCGTGGGTTTGTACGGTTTGGCACTGAAATGCCTCGCTTTCACTGCTTTCAGAGTATTTTGGGTTGGAAGGAACCCACGAGGACCATCGAGTTAACTTTTAGGTGAATGGCTCGTATGGGGATTTGAACCCGCGATCTTGGCTTTATTAACACCGTGCTCTAACCACAGTCTATAACACACTAAAAAAAAATACACTCCAAAACTATGTAGTATGTACATATATGAATGCTATATATATACTGTTCATGTAAACTATATATAGTTACATATACTATACACTATGTAACATATATACCACTGTATGGTAGGTATACAATAGCAGTCCTCATTTTCACTATTATTGCTTCAGTAGAGCAAATGTTTCAAAGACTAATGCAATTTCATCACTTTTGCCTTCCAGTATAAATATGCATATTTTTCTCTTTATATAAAAATGGCTTTTTTCCTTTTTTTTTTTTCCCTGGATGCTCTCACGGTTTCAGCTGTCCTAGCTAAGCACTGAGTAGTCAGTCTGGCCAAACACTTGCCAAGGCTCCTCAGGATGTCTCAGCAACTGACCCGCAGAGTTCCATGCCGGGTAATAAAAAAGGGAATGTGAGGATTTCATGGGAGATGCAGCCATATGGACAATTCCCTTTCTAGTCACATCCTAGACGCTTCATACGACACAGCCATCCATGTCTTACCAAGGTCACTGTCAAAACACATGGTAGTGTCTGTAGAAATAGGACCAGGTCATCACAGTACTTGGTCGCCAGCTAGGTAAAGGTCAAACACCACTGGAGCCAAAGCTGGGTGGTGGCTCCTTGTGTGAACTTATGCACTCACTCCCCAGCTGCTTCTACAAACACTTCTGTAGCACTTTGTCTTCTGGAGGGTCAGCCTTGAATGCTGTTCTGAAATGTCTGTAGATCAACTCCACTGCAATACAGACAAAAGTTATGTAAAAAACGTAACATCTTTCATCTTAGTGGAAATACTGGCGAGATAAATTTTAGATAAAAGTCTTTTTGTCCCAAAAATCTAATCCTAGGAATGACAAACGTACTTTTTTCTTGCAGAAGAATTTCTAAGGTAAAAGTTTGGCTTTGGGGTTTTTTACGCCTTAATAAATTCTAAAAAAATAAGAGTAACAAAATGCTTCTATCTTCTAATTCACTCTTATTTTCAGAGATTTGTTCAGAAGTCTGAACAGAACAGGCTTTGTTTCATTCTTGAGATGAATACACTCTTATTTTCATAAACAATTATTTTTAAAACACCAAAATAGATGTCAGTTTAATAGGGCACTAATAATACATATTATATAATAACAATACTAATAAGACTATAATTTCTGTAAAACGTGCCCATGCAGCAGGCTTGCTATCAGGTCAGGCAAAAGGCATTTATACAAAATACCTGAAAATTTTGTGAAGGCTAACATTTTCTTGCATTTAGTCCAAAATTAATATTTAGTTAGAACCAGAGGGTCATTCAAGTTGCAGGGAACGTCAAAAGGTCTTTAGTCCAACCTCCTGCTCACAGCAGGGTAAAATCTAATGTAAGACAAGGTTGTTCAGTGCCTTGTTCAGTCAGATCTTGAAAAACACCAGTGACAGGAATTCTACAACTTTTTCCAGTGCTTCATAATCCTTGGTGATTTTTTTTGTCTTACCTGAAGTTCTCTGTCCATTTATGACCACTGTCTGTCATCCACTCACTTTCCATTTCAGTACAGAGCCTGACTCCAATTACTTGATAACCCACTTGCAGGAACTGGAAGGCTGTTACTAGGTTTCCCTTTCCCCAGGCTGAACAAGTTCAGCTTTCTTGGCATATTCCTCATAGGGCAAATGTTTCACTTCACAATTGTCTTGATGGCCCTCCAAGCTGACGTTTATCAAGGTCCTCCTCCTTAATTGTGGTCACACAAACTAGATAGTCTTCCACAGGAGATTTGCTGAATGCTGTGTAAAAGTAAATAATCACTTCCTTTGGTCAATTGACGCTTCTGTTTATGCAGCCCAGGATTCTCTTAGCCTTAATCCCTGCAAGGACTCCCTACTGGATCATATTTGCCCTGCTGGACATCAGGGCACCTCAGCTCCTTCCAATCAGAGCTGCTCCCCAGCCCGGCAGTGCCTGGCCCATAGAAATGCAGGGGGCTAGTTCACACCAAGTGTCCTTGTGCTCACTTTCATAAGATCCCTGTTTTCACATTCATTTGGCCTGTCTAGGCCCCTCTGTCTGGAAGCTCTTCCCTGCAGCATGTTGACTATATGCCTTCATTGGATGTTGTCCACAAACTGGATGAAAGCATGCCTCTTCCTCCAGGCTGTTGACATGGACATGAAACAGAACAGGTCTCAGGACACACTTACAAAAAACTTCATTTGTAACCAGCTTCCCAGTACAGTATGAACCATTGTTCACATAATACAATCAATTTTTTTCTCTGTCTCAACAAGGAAGTTGTGGGGGATTGTGCCAAAAGCCTCCTATCCAGTGTTCTCCCATCATCCATGGCTCAAGGTAAGGGATCAGGTTGGTTACACCTCCTCCTCTTCTATACACCCAGAAATGGCTTCCAAACGAACTCACTTTTGCTATTTTCCCAAAGCTACTAGCCTGTAGCTCCTTGGATAGTCCTTGTTCTTTTTGAAGGCAGGTGCCACATCTACTTTTTCAGGCCATTAGGTAGCTCTCCGAATCTTCATGACCTTTCAAACATAAAAGGTGGCCTTGCAGTGACATCATCCAGCTCTCTGAGCATCCTCAGATGCAACCCCAGCTCATTCCCCTGACTTGCATGGATATTCTCAAGAAAAGATCCACAACTTGGTTCTTTTCCACTGACAGGTTTTTTCACCTTAAGCACAAAGGGCTGGGAGACTGTTGGTGAAGATCAAGGCAATGAAGCCATAAATAGCATCATAGAATCATTTGGATTGGAAGAGACCCTTAAGATCATCAAGTTTAGCTGTAAACCTAACAGTGCCAATGCCACCACTAAACCATGACCCTAAGTGCCACATCTACGTTTTTTTAAATACCTCCAGTGATAGTGGCTCCACCGCTTCCTTGGGCAGCCTCTTCTAGTGCTCAACAATACTTCTGATGAATAAACATTATTCATCAATATTTCTGAATTCTTACTGCATGATAGATCCATATTACTCTTGTTCACTTTCAGAAATACAGATTTGAAAAGTTGAGGAGAGACTGTCTGCTGCATAAGGTAATGACAGGCAGTCAGAACAAACATCCTCTCTCGGTTTAAGCTTTCATTGTAAAAAAACCCCAAACAACAAACATGAAAACTGTGAGGACAACTCTTCTAGGTCCAGAATTCAGCACATTTACTGCAAACTCTTAGGACAGCCTTTCTGGTTCCAGAATTCAGCACATCCACTGCTTTGTTTTGGAAGAGAAGGGCTGACAACCAATGTCAGATCAGCTAGTACTACCTCACTAGTCCTTTGCATATATGGCTGCCCAGCTGGTAACTTATGGCTGGAGGTTACCACTAAAGTTTGGGGACTAGGACTGCCTTTTTGTCTTGTGCTTGTACCATGCCCACTAGAGCCTCTGTGCCTAGCTGCAGGGTGGTGCTGCCAAGTTTCACAATAATGCAGTTCATAGTGATAATGAACAGAAACTTGAAAAATAATCAGTAAGTGCCTTTATTGCTGTCACCCCTGAAAGATGCAGACAGCAGCTAAAACAGGTAGTGAAGTTGTCTACATGAAGAATCTCTATACATATGCTGCATTTACTCTTTGAATTGCAGCTGTCATGCTCCAGGTCTCTGTCTTATGAAAACTGTCATTTTTCATGGAGGCTTTCATGAAGAAAACCAGCAGGGCTGAAGCAGGTGGAAGTAAGAATGCTTTGCTCTCACTTCGTTTAGAGTAGTTCCTCTAAGCTGATGTATGGTCCTAACTATGCACTTATCTGATTCTTTTGGTCTCCTTTCACTGGCTGTGTGTGCAGTGTGTAATGATCCAAGGCAGCACTTGGAGGTTTGCCTGCTGGCACCTGGATGTGCATAGAGTATCAGCTCTTCAAAGTGGGCAGTGCATCTCACAGAGAAAGGTAAGAGCTGTTTCTGGTAGATTTTGGAAGTGGATGTGACTGTCCTCTCTACTCCCCATGTGATGATCTCCTTACAGCTCTGAATTTCCCCTCTCTGCCTTTTTCCTCATGTGTTCCTATCCTTTTATATTTGTTCCCATGATGTTTGCAGAGGACAAAAACAAGTGAATACTTGAGCCACACATCTATATAGTCATATTGCAGATATGTCTCTCAACCATATTGATACTATGGGCACAGAACTGCAGAAATACACATAGATAACTGTTTTATGCTTCAGAGCTTCTTTTTAGTCTCTTATTGAAGGCATTAATAAGAAAGCAAAATGAAGCTTTAAACAGGAACAGCTGCAACCTTAGCTGTGGAGGAACTTGGAATTAGGCAACAGAACAGTTTATTAAAATAAGAGGGAAAAGCTATTTTGCAGATAAAAAAAATCTCATTTAGAAACATTACCTAAAACCAGAACACCTCCGTTTGAAAGTGGATGGACTCATGTACTATTGCTATTTATGAACCTTAAGCAACACCACAAAGGAGAGAACTATCTACTCCCTCTATTGATGAAACCAGAAAGTGCTGCCACGGAGCACTTACCTGAGCAGGCTCCAGTATGTCAGGGAGAACAGCACAACTCTATACTAGGGTTTGATGAGAAAACGCAGCAGAAGGAGAAAATATCCCTTTTGTTGTTCTTAAGCACTTTTTTTTTTTTTTCCAAAATAGCTGGTCTTTTTCTAATTAAATTTTTTAAGAGTTGCCTATGAGAGTTTTGGGGAGATCATAGAGCTGGTGGATTTTCAAGTCAGAAGAAAAATGCTTAGGCCCCATGGAATCAGTAGTCTAATGGTGAGTTCCTCTGAGATAGGGGAGATTCAAGACTTGCACAGTATCTTCCACTCCCTCCATAAATAAAAGTATAGGTATGAACTAAAAACAGGATTTGTTTTTGTGTTTTGCTTTCCATCTCGAAAAATGTAATGGCTATAGTCTTCATCAAAAAAATAGCAACCCAACTGAACCTGCTCATGAAACTAATGGTTACTTACTAAAGTCAAAACACTAAGTAAGTGATGGTGTGGAGGGTCCAGAAAGAACCTGACAAACATTGCTGTTGAACTTCTTCCAGTGAGAGGAGGACTCTAATATTCCCAGCTGCAGAGTGGGTAGGAGTCATTCTATGGCTGAGGGACTGTTTCATTCACTCCAGGTGAGGAAGGAGCTGGCTGGCTGCCTTCATGAGGCTGTATGGTATTGTTCCTCTGTGTACGTTCTATTCTGCATTTCTTTACTATTTGCCTTTCCCAAGTTTGTTGTGCTTTTCTGGTAAAGGTTTTCTTGTCTGTGCTTGAAGAGCGAGCAGAAAAAGTCTCAGTGGAAGATCGAGCACGTTTAGTCCCTTGTCCTGAGTAGGCTTAACTTCATTGGTCACACTCTCTTTTTCTGCTGCTATGAAGGACTCTGCAGATTTACAGGTCTTCGGTGACCCATGCTGCCTGAGACTCACGTCCTCATGCACTCAAAGTAGGTGCTTTGGCACGTGATGGAAAGAGTCATGGGCCAGAGCAGTTACTCGTCGAGCTCCTCGTAAGACTCTGTCCCGTGTGCTGCACACTCTAAGCACCTTGCCTACTGCTGGAAGTTTTTCCTGACATCAACTCTCCCCAACACAGCCAGGGCAGACTATGGGTCCCATAACCTGCAGCCCAGGTGCGAGGGGCATGCGGGGCTTTCTCGGGCTGCGCCTCGGAAGCGATCGCTCCGAAAAACTCTCCCTCGCTACTCGATAGCTCCGCAAAACGCAACCACACCGTGCCAGTGCGGCAGCGCCCGAGACTCGCGGTACGTCTCGCAGCGACTGCGGTGCCCACGCAGCCCAGGGAGGCTGCTGCCCCCTCGCCCTCGACGCGGGCATGCCCGCGGTGAGGGCGACACCAGGACCGGCTTTCCCTGCCCCGGGGTGGGAGCAGACGGGCCCCGCCACCTCTGGACCCGACGGAGTGTCTGTGTGGGGTGGGCGGCTCACGGCCCCCGTGCACATCGCGGCCGACGAGGGAGTGACTCTGGCAGCCCGCGGCGAGCCCAGATAAAAGCTCCGCTGCGGCAGTCTCCCCTCCCCTTTTCTCTCGTAACATTTTTTTTCCCTCCCTCTCCCTCTCAGCAAAGTGACCGCGGCGGCGGCAGCCCCGGAGCAGCCCCAGCGCCGGACGCCGCCATGAGCCCCGCGGTGCTGCCGTCGGGCCGCGCCGCCAGGGGCTGAGCCTGGGTGCTGGGGCCGCCCCGAAAGCCCCCGGCGCCTCCTTCTCCACCCCCAGCACCCCGCTGGAGCGGTCGCCGCCGGGAAGCGCGCTTTTCGACGAGGACAGCCTCCGCGGGAAGCGAAGCGCCGGCTGCGAGCTGCCCTTCCTGGCGCGCACCCCCTCAGTCCTGGCGCTGAGCGGCCCCGCCAACAGCATCTTCTCCTCGCCCCGGCGCTGGCTGCAGCAGAGGAAAGGGCAGCCCTCGTCGCCCGAGCCGCGCCCCGCCGCCTACGTCGTGTGGAAGTCCGAGGTAGGCACGCCCGCCCCCGGGGGACGGGCATTTTCCGCGCCGCCCTCGCCCCTGTCGTGCGCCGTGGGCGGCCCCGCGGAGCGACACGAGCGCACACGGGGTGTTTGGTGCACGGTGGAGCTCCGGGCGTGTCCGTGGGTGTCGGTACCGGGAGCCGCACCCGCGGCCCTAGAGGGTCGGATATTGGAGGTTTCCTCGATGGGAACTATTATGTATAGTTGTCCCAGGCCTATAAAACCTTCCCCTCTAAGTTTCACACCTCTTAAACTGAAGTATGTGATGGCTTCTAACAAGATAGACAAATTATTTTTAATATGCACACCCAGTGAGCTGTGATTTATTTGACAACGCACATGTGTCAAAACCACATGAGGAGCAATTGTATTCCAAGACAAATCCAACTTTGCAGTTGGATTATTTATTTAATAAATAAATATTTATTCGTTTAACTTGGATGTCGTCAGAATTGGGCTGCAGATACCATACCATGTGGATGAATATATTCAAAGAATGTGGCATTGTTTCTTGGTAGCAATTGCTCAGTGAGTTGGTTATGTAGAGCCCTTTGTAGCAGGAAAAAGTTTTTTAAGAAATTCTCCCGCCTGTTCATGGTGATGAGGTTTCCCACTTAACTATTTAGTAGTGCCTCCTGGAGTACTGGAAGCAGAAGGCAGCTTTTTTTTTTATTTTTTTTTTTATTTTATTTCCAGTTCAATTTCCAGAGATGTATTCGTTAGAAATAGTGAGTTATAACTAGATCAATCAATAAGACAGCACCGTTGTTTCAGTGTGATGCAGAAGCGCTTGAAAAATTGTTACCTTTTGCAGTGATCTGGGATCCAAAGCCATCTAGGCACCATCATGGCGTAAGGTTACAAACTGTAGTTTTCAAGGACAAAGGTTGCCTCTCACTCTGAATAAGCTCCTGTATCCTCCTCTTTGCTTGGAGTATAAAGTTGTCAGTGTCTGTCAGTTGGGATGGAGTGTTAACACATGGGTGGTGACTTCAGGCATGATGCTGGCTAGTGCTGGTTGAAAATTCATGATTTCAAAGAACATTGTGGGAGTTGCATCATCAGTGGCAAAAAACCTCCAGTGGACAGCGAGACAGTAGGTGGTTGCACTAATTAAGGATATTTGCTACTTCCACTTGTGATTTGAGAAGGTGCGTCAAAAAGTATAAGGTACTTAAGATTTCCTGTGCAGGTTTTCCTGACTGTGTCCAAGACTCACAGGATGGTCTCTAATCTGTTTATCTAAGTGTGTCTCCCTGTTTTCACTGAATTCAGGTGAGGTGGTGGGCAGTTGGTGCATTTTTTTCAAATCTGTATTTCGTCAAACCACATAGCATAGCACATCTTTTGACTGTGAATTTGAAAGTATTGGTTTTTTCCTTAGTTTGGTGTGTATCTAGCATTTTTAAATAGTCAAACCTTTTTTGCTAGGGGTGTATTATATTATTAATAACACAATTACAGTATAGTGATATAGTTTATAGTTACATTTGATTCAGTGCAGTGTTGTGTGATGTTACAGCACTGTTCTCTGACAAACTGTTCTTTATTTGTTGCATTTGGCTGGGCCACCACTCTCCACGAACCCTCAGGTGGGCACAAGTGTCACTGCTTCCATTGTCCCAGGGTCCAGTGGTGGGGTTGCCGTGTAGGAGCAGGATGTACTGCACCCGAATCCTGGCTCCCACAGCGAGTCCATGTCGTCATGGTGAGCTGTAGCACTGGTAGCATTGTATGTCAGTTGTCATATAACCTGATACCCATTAGTTTCGGAGTTGCTATTTTCAAGACATTATACAAATATTAACTTAGTTATTCAGCAAACATATGTACAAATTATTTTAATCTGTGTTTTAGGAGAAACTGCACACACATAATTTGATCTTATTCTCCTTCATTTCAGGCATGCATCCTGATGGTCATTCCATTTGATCTATCACAAAATACCGTTATTAATAAAGGATTTATTCCTTCATTTGTATAGAAATATTTATTTATTCTTTCTTATTTAGTCTTTTTTGGAAAAGGTCTTTTTCAGTTTCTAGGAAGTGAAGGATTTTTTGGTCTCTGGAGCTTTGCCTTGGCTGTGGGAAAGCAAGTGTGCTTAGGAGGTGAAAAAAAAACACATTTAATTGGGTGAAAAGGAAATAACTGTTTATAATATTACAACTTAAAAGGTCTCATTATTCAGTTATTGCATTCTCAGTAGGATGTCTGTAGTTCCATTTTTTTTCAACTTAGAAAATGGAATACATCATAATGATGATTTTACTTGGCTGTAAAAGACAACTGAATGGATAGATGACTGCCAAATGAAAAAGAACATTCAAAGTTTTTGTTGGATTACTTAAAAGTTCCTGTCATATTAGCTGGGAATAAAAGAAATGTTCATTGCAAAATCTGTTTTCTTTACCTTCCTTCCAACACCTTCAGTATAATTTCACGTTTTGGAAAATACTTCCCTAGAGCCACTGTGCAAGCAACAGGGTTATGTTCTAGGAGATGTTTGTGGGAGTTACTTTCTTCCCCAATACATTGATCTCTAAAGCAGTAAAGAGAAGTAATAATGTCATGGAGATTTCCTCTTCAGAACCCACTCAAAATCATAGCTTCTGGGCAGGATCTCCTGCACCTGTCCTAAGCTGGATCCATGTGGTGGCATCTAGAGGGATGTGGTGAAGATGAAGTTTGCAGCCTGTACAGCTGTGAATCCTGTCCTGGGATGGCTGGTGCCTCGTGGCTGTAGGGGTAGAGGCACCTGGCCCAGATTTAGTCAGGTTTTAAGTTTTGCATGTCCCGCTGATCTGTGATTTCTGTATATGAGGCCAAAATGTCTGTAACAGCTTTGATATGACACCAGGAAAAAAGGGATTGTGTATTTTACTTTTTTTAATTGTAGTTCTTTGACTTAAGCACTTCATACCACAAGCTTGTCTACTGGCCTAGGGAGAGAAAGGTTGCTGCTGCTCAGTTCATGCCACCTTTCATTAATAATTTTTGATAGAATACCAGAGTGCATAGGTAATTTCGAGTTTCAGCAGCAGGTCACATGTAAAGGTGTTGGGCCTATATTCTTAGATCCACAGATTTTTGGATGTGAAGCAACATGTGACAGATGTGTTTCTCACTACTACGTGATCTGGCTCTTTATTAATGTGCAGTTTTCTTTGTGAGAATATTTTACAGTTGTAAAGATTATTTTTGATAGAGCTTTACTTTGCTGACAAGCATTCTTTTACCTTTCTATTATCAGCTTGTGTATAAGATGCTTAAGTGAACAAAGTTGTTCCCGGGTATGTGGAAATCATTGACAACATTTCTAGTGATTTTAGTGGTGCAAGGGGAAAACAAGGGGAAAAAGCATTCATCCTCAATTCCCATCTGATCTCAGCTGATCTCAGCTCTCCTTTTAAGCCATCTTCCTTAAAGAAAATTCACTTTTACTTTCAAAATTAAGTCTATTATGATTTCATTAAGTGTCTCATATACTTAAGTGACTCTCAAAGTAAACTAAATACCATGGGAAAAGGTGGTAAAAATATCTAGAGATACATTAATTCTACCAAAATGTAGTCATACATTTATGCTGACATATGTGAGTCATCCTGTAGAAGTTAAGGGTGAAAGTGTTTTACAGTGACCGGCTGAAATACATTTGCTGAGTGAAGGGTCCAGAACAGCTCAAAACAAATAGATCTGTATGAAGTCTCAAGTTGTGCTAATTTTTCTTATTATTTTTCTGTCCTAAAGATGGTAATGGATAGCCACAGCATGTGTATGAAAAACATGGCAAATAGTGTGGATTTGTCTGACTAATTTGTTATGATAAACAAAATCTACACACTTAAATGGCTTGATTATTTTGCTGTCATACTCTGTTACTGACAAATTAAACATTACCATCTCCAACTACCATGCTTTTCTTTGGGGAGATCTGCTTTTAAACTGTTAGTAGCATAACATCTGCAGCCTTCCCACCTGCATGTTTGGCCCCTGGGAAGCAGGAGGCAGCATTCTTGGTTTGCAATGAAATCAGGTTGCTGCTGGTGATTGGCTCAGCCTTTCCTCACCTTTTTCTCCTCCTGACTCAGCTTGCAATTGACCTGCTCACTCACCCAGAGTGGCTTTCTTGAGCACAGCTGGGCAAGTTTTCTGTGGTGTGGGAGGGAAGGTTACCCTGGTTCCTCAGCAGGTTTCGAGGGAGAAGCCAGGAGTTGTTCAGGTGTCTCCTGCACAGCTGGCTGATAAAGCTGTGACTAACTACAAGGATATTTGAGATGCTAATCTGCTCTATAAGAACAACATTAGCTTAACTGAATTATTTTATAGCATGGGCATTGGAAGTAGTGAATGCTCACGACATGAGTTTCAGCTGATAGGTGCTTTGGGAGATCAGCTTTGGTAAATTCACTTGCTCGATACTTTAAGAGTTTAAATCCATTTTAAAGGAAAGGCAGTGTCAGAGTCTCTCCTGCCTTGTAGCAAGGTGGGGGTTGTCTTCTTCTCCCAGACAGCTTGTGACAGGACTGGAGGAAATGGCCTCAAGCTATGTCAGTGGAGGTTGAGATTGGACATCAAGTGTGAGCAGTGTCTGTTATCCTTAAGGACCTTGATACCTAACCTCTAGATTTCGCTATATAGATAGACGAGAGGTTGGAACATATTTCCTTGCAGAGCTCTCATTAACTGTCCTGGAAGCAAAATGGGAATCTAGCATGTTTAAATAGCTTTTTGTCACCTTGGTCTTTTTCCAAACATTTAAAAAACTGGACACTCCCTCATCTCCGCTTGAATTTTCAGTTTGAGGAGGGCTTTTTAATGAGATGTGTGAGAACTGTATTTTGGAAGGTTTTTTTTGTTTGTTTGTTTTTTTAAGTAAAAAATTATGTGTGCTGGTATTTACCACTGAACTGTTCAGCTTTTTTCTCTTACCTTAAACATCCTAAACTGCTGGACACACAAATTAATTTCAGCCTAAATTGGTCCCATTCAATGCTGTAGGAGTCCTATAATTGCAAAATTTAGTGACCAGAAATGCTGTGGGCCTCTTATGAGAGGAACACCATTAAAAGTAACTAAATATATTCAATATTTCTGATTTTGGAAAATGCACTCTTCCCATTCTTAGCTAAATTATGTCTGAAGACACTGAATGAAAGTATGAGGGTTGACAGCTAGAACAGACAGAATTCCTCAAATGTGCATTGCTTAAGTAATGGGAAAGGAACTTGTGAAAATAATAGAAATGAGACTGAAAAGTAATTTTGAGCAGCCTTTAAAATACCAACAACTCAGCCTGCTCTGTTGACTTCATGATAGAATTGCAGCACATTTAGTTTCGCAGGCTCTCTTTTATGACGAGAACTGCAGCTGTGACAGTTTGCCGGTGGAGAATATTTCTGAAGTTTCTCTTCACTGTTTTGCAGTGTTGTGGCTGTATAAGTATACAGATATTAAGCCAGTTTGGGGGGACTTTTTTTCCTTCTAGATCTAAATACTGTAATTGAAACCAGCAGAGAATCCTAAGCAAGAAAGTCTGGACACTCCTGATGGCATAGTAGTAGCTAAGTCAGTTGCAGAGTTGAAATCTTAGTGTAAAAAGGTACTAAAATTGAAAGTTAAAATGGCAATCCCATCTTATTCTTCTCAAACATGTTATAATGCTGCTCATATTTGGTTCTCTGGCCATGTGCAATAGTATTTGAGAGCATAAGGGTCACTGTAATTAAGCAAATGTTTTAAAATATAGCTTTTGTACATCCTGTGTTACACCTGTTAACTGAACCAGGTGTCTGGATTGTGGGAGATGTCAAATATTCCATTCAGCTTATGGAAACTGGAAGGGGAACAATAAGGAGGTAAGAACAAGGTTTAGACTTCATTGGAATTAGACATTGCAATCAATTTTGTGAGGTACTGAGCTTTCAGACTTCAGTCCAACAGAATACTCAAATGTGTGCTTTCCTTTTGGCTAGTGAATACTACTAATCAAACCAGAGTATCAGGAAGGAAGCAAGGCCTTGAGTCACCATTCAGCCCTAGATATGTTACTTTCTTCACCTCTCTTTAAAACTTTTGTATCTGTTATTTTGTACAGATTCTTAAAGTGTGCTTGTTCAAAATAATTTGATGATTTTTTTTATCTATTCTTATCCTGTAGCAATAATACATTATCAATGGAAATGTATGTGGAGGCTTTCTGTTGAGTTTTAATTTTTCCTAGATGTGTATAGACTAGCTATTTCAAGTTACATGTTTTTTCCACTCCAGTTGTCATCTAAGAATTATTATATCCCTGGGAGAGTTGAGAGTGTTTTTGAAGGATTTGATCAGCTTCCAGTGCTAGACGCTTGCCACATTGTTGTACTGGAACCAGATGTTGGGTACCACGTGTTTATGTTTTTGGACATAAGTAGGTTAGGTACTGTGTCTCTAGCTCATAAAAACAAAGCATCAATTTCCCACCCTAACATTGTCATCCCTGGGTATTCATCCTTACAGTCCTGGCTATGGGAGCAGCTTGCTTGCATCAGCATCCTAATTGTGAAACCAGAACTGTTGATTCTGGATCTTCCTACTTCATCTCTTCTGTGTCCTCTCAAAGAAAAGACCTCCTGACTTACAGTATTTATCCTCAAGAACTCTTTGACTGTGTAAGGTTGAAAAGAGATTTTTGAGCATTGCACTTAGTGAGAATGTACATGAGCACTCAGTCCAGTGCAGAAACTCTCCCAGTGATTGATGAGAACTTGCTTTTCTCTTTTTTTCCCTGTTAGTTTCTGAGTTCTTGTTCCATGCTCTTGAACTCTTTTAGTTTGGGCTTGTGTTTATCCATTTCTAGTTCTCCTTGTTATGTGTATCTTCAGTTATCTTCCAGGCCAAACATTAAAAAGAAAGATACTCTGTCTTCTTGCTTTCATCACCTGAAATTGGATAGCTACATTGGCCAAGTCAAATTTTGATGAGTACTTTTGTTCTCATAAATGGACAAACTGGTTTTCAGGAAAGTACAAAGTATGTTACAGATCTTGCTAACAAATGAAAGTTTCCTTTTTTTTAATGCAATTAAGATTACTTTCGTACTGACTTGTAGTTAGTCTTTTCCAAAGGACTGGCTTCCCGGAGTTGATTTTCAGTGATGGAACTGTACCTCTGCTGAACATCTATAACTTGATTTTGCAAGAAGAAGACTAATACAAATTTTCCATTTCTATTTTCAGGTTTTATTTACTTTAGCCGTTTGTTTTCTGCCACTGTTGTAATACGAAAAGATGGTTTCTGAGCACTAACTTTTCCTTTTTTTCTTGAAAGGGTAATTTCAGTTGAATTGCACCCTACTGAGAGTAATGTGGTGAGAAACTGGTTGGCAGCGCTCTGTTCAGTTTTCATTTGCTTCCCTCTCTAAAAGTCTAAAAATATTCCTGCTACAGGAAATGTTTTTCATTCTGTTATGTCTTTTGTTTCCCATAGGAGGTATTTCTTTTAATTTATTGAATAAACTCATAAAGAGTTTAGGCACAATACGGTCTTTGGACAAGCTGTTTAAGAGCTCTCACCATCTTCTGTTTTTAGAAGATATGCAATTGTTTCTTTATACAGTGCTGTCAGACTCTGGGTCAAGCTGACATGTGAAATGGGAGAATTTGAAGCTAAAGAACATGGATTGATGCATCTGCTATCACTTCTCAAATATTGTTGTTTTGATTGTTTGTATCTCATATTTATCCTTCTTAAATAATAAAGAAATTCCTTTTCTCGTTTCCCTCTCCTAAATTTTAAAAGGATTCTGGGCAATATTTTGATCCCAGTCTCATAACCACAATTTCTTTTGTAAGTGTATGTTCATATAGGAAGGCTAAATCCTAGTAACGTCCTGGTTGGAAATCTGTGTTTAGCTGTTAATTTAATTTGATGACAGTGCAGATTGCTATTTGAAAGGGGTGATGGGGAAAGAGAGACTGGGATAGATTACATTTTCATGCTCCAAAATAAGACCCTATCTACTCTGTCGTAAATTAGAACAATATGGTTGAGTTTTTTTGTGGCTATTTCATAACATTCCTGCTGACAAAATATGATGTGCCTCTTGCTCATTGCTTCACTACTGTTTCTCAAGCATATGTTTGTGTCTCTACACCAAATGACAGCTCTTGTAGCAGCACAGCATAGTGACACGTCTTGCAGGTCTTTAGAAGGGGGCAGTGTGTTTGGAAATGATACACAAAGTGGGCTGTGCCAGGGAGCATACCAAACCATAGCCAGATGGGAGAGTCAGGCAGCCAAATTACTTAAATAAGCACAATTAGAAGTTTTACTTATTTCAGAGATAAAGTGCCTTAATTCTATATTCATTAAAGGAATGTGATGTAATTGACAGCCAACACATACTTTAAAGCAACCTTTGAGTAGAATAAGATTTACATTGGTAAATTTGCATGTTTTTAAAGTCTCCGGCACACTGTCCAAAATGCTTCTTGATGATTTTCTCTGCCTCAGGTAGAAGTACATACCATTTCCAAGCTCTGTCATGGCTCAGAGGGAACCTTTGTGTTTCACAAACCTCTCCTGAACAGAGACAGAGTGAATATGACAGATCAGCATACTTTTCTTTCTTGGAGTAAACCATGTAGCAGAGCCTCTGCCTGTTTTTTAGCCCAGATGCAGGTAAATTACGTCACGTCACGATGAGCAGAGGAAAATGAGTTAGCTAAGTTAGTGAGTGGTGGAAGGTGTGTAATATGGAGAACAAAATGCATGCAAAAAGACCAGGCTGTATGAGCAAAAAGTTAACTAGCAGGTCAAAGAAAGGGACTTCACCCCGGCGGGTCCACATCTGGGCTCCTTTGTACGAGGGAGATATTGCTGCATACTGGAGCAAGCAGAGCAGAGGGCCATCAGGACAGTTAGGGCATGAAAGTGCTTCATAAGGAAAAGCTGAGATTTGTTTCAACCTGGAGAAGAATAAGGGAGAATGTAATTCCATTTTCTCTACTTACATGGGGACTAGGGAGAAGATGGATCTTCATGTTGTCAGAGTTGCACAATGATAGTTACAAGTTGCAGCAAGAGGAATTCTGAGTAGATATAAGTTAAAAAACATTCACAGCAGGAGGGGTTAAGTATGGAAATGCGTTGTGGAATCTCTGTCCTTGGAAATTTTCAGCCCTTCACAAGGCAATGCCCTGAGGATTCATATCAGATTTTGAAGATGACCCAGCTTTGACTAGAAGATTGAACCAGATGACCTCCAGAGGTCCCTTCTGACCTAAATTTTTCTGTGATTCTGTGACTCAGAGTATCATTTCTTTCCACAGCAGAATGAAAACTGCTGCCCTCCCTTGTGCTTAAACATACTTTTGATGGGACAAACGTTGCTGAGCTGCAGAAATTATAATGCTCTCCAGCACCAAGATTTGAAGCAGGCCTGTAATAAGAGTTACTTTTATTGCATTGTTCTCCAAAGTTCTTGGTGTGCTTCTATTCTGTGAGGCATACCCCACTCTTAGACTGCAGCTCCACTGCTGATGTCTTACAAATGCAAAGAAAGCCAGAATGGTTCTTTAAATAAGTAAAATTTAAAACAAAACCCCAACCAAACCCTTCTCAAATTCAAATGTTTGGCATAGGTAGCTTGACAGTGCTCTAGCAGAACTTCAGCAGGCATTTGGCAGGGAAGTTTCAGTAACTACTTGACAGGTAGGTTTCCTGTCAGCTCATTTAAGCAAGCTGGCATGCCTATTCCAGCATTAGGGATCTCAGGGTTTTATAAGGTTTCTACCTTCAGGACAGTGTGCGGATGTGACAGATTTGTTCTGAC
The DNA here is from genome assembly GCA_013400695.1 of Neodrepanis coruscans. NCBI lineage: Eukaryota > Metazoa > Chordata > Aves > Passeriformes > Philepittidae > Neodrepanis > Neodrepanis coruscans. The sequence continues at coordinate 26,994 of VYZS01069920.1, read as the reverse complement.
ATTGACCTCCATCCGCTTTTGTGGGTTGTTTGACTTTAAAAATATTGAACATTTGGCAAAACACCATTATCTTTTCCTACCTTTTCATGTGTTCTCATGACAGGCCTAAACCACTTCAATTCAGTGGCTGTAATAAAATGATGGTACAGAAGCATTCCTGTCAATTTAGCGTTTCTAACTTTCATTTTTGTCATCTTGCATTATAAAAGTAAAAATAATCTGGGAGAAAAATGGAAGAAGGAAAAAAAAAGAAGAGGTATGCAAGAAGAAAAGGAAATCTCCTGCCGAGCTTTAATCTGAGAATTGCATCAGATACACAGAAAAATAGGTGTGGCAGTAAAACAGTTCAGGATTTGCCTATATTGTCTTACACAGCAACAGTTTAACCTGATATTGACCTTACAATTTATGAGCTTAAGGGTACAGTTATGTAACTGGGATCAGTCAAAGCTAAATTAAACTGGAATAGGCAGATGGGGCCACACAGCCTGGGAAAAGTTGGTACCAAATTGGCTTGCTGAAATAAATGTTTCCATGCTACAGTTTAAAAGGAGCACAAGTTATAATTTGTTGCTGCGTACAATGAAGCAGTGGGCTGTTTTTGAGTTTCTGGAGAGTGCTTGTCAACATCTGATCTCCTGTGTCTCTTCTCTGTGCTCTCAAGAAGTGATTTTGGCAAGTATTCATTTAGCTGGCAGAGGTTTGGTCAAGCAGGTGCAGCCTCCAGCATCGAATATGAAAATGGGCTGACAGGAGGATCTTGCCCATAGTAAAACAGCTTTTGTGGCTTGGACTCATAACCTTTTGTAGTTTTGGTAAGTACATTTTTCCTTGATGGACTAGAATTTAAGAAGATAAAAAGGTGACTTACTGCTCTGTGGTTCAAATAAAAGAACATAAGGAATAGGAAAAGACAAAATAGCCTAAGAAATGAGTAGCAACACTGGAAAACAAGATTGTCACTGCAGTGCTGCCACTGCTGGGAAGAGGAGACTCCTGGTGGGTGTTCCTGCCCTTTCTTGCTTATGATGTGGTGTCCTGGTTTCCTCTTGGGAGTGCTGAGCCCAAGGTACCACACTAGGGTAGCCTGTGCTTCATGGCTCTGCCTTCTGTCCACCTGGCCCTCAGAGAAGCGCTGACCTCTGGTGTGTTCAGTAAGATGAAATGTTGGTGTTGGACCCAGCAGTGTGTGGTCCCTACTGGCTGCACTGGTGCGTAGGCTCCCCGAATAGTTCTCAGCTTCCTTTCTTGTGATGATGAGATTTTCTGAAACCACTGACTCACTTTTGAAGATGAACCTTGAGTGCCTAGGTTATTTAGATAGTTTTTAAATTGTTATTCTAAATCTTTTATATTGTTACTTTTTGTTATTGTAAGTAGAGCCTTCTTCCTTTGTTCTTTCTTCCCAGAGAAGGAGATCTGTGATGCTGAGGTCTTCCACACAGCTGAATACCATTTTTTGGAAGTAAAGGGGAACAAGCCTTGTTCATATGTCTTCTTGTGATTGCTTTGTGGTTGTTTTGTGGTGATTACTATGTGTTTTAGTACAATTTGCTGTATTAGATTTGCCTTCTGCTATCATTTGTTGGTTTTGGCTTGTGATGGCCTATCTGCTTGAGGCTTTATCAATGCATTACTAAAGTCTGAGTGTATGCACTTTAATTCTTTAAACTGGTAGCATCGAGCTTATACAATCAGATGGTAAATGGAAATTCTGATTGCTGTAGAGTGTGGGTTCTGGTTTAAGTGCCAGAATAAAAAAGAGAATATCTGCTGTTTTTTGATAACTCCCTGTGTTCTGTGATAGCTGTCCTGGTGGGGAATGTCAGGGAGGGAGCTGTGCTGCAGCACTGTATTTGTCCAAGCTTCCTCTCTGGAAGTCTTTTTAAAGCAAATTCCCAGGTGTTCCAAGCTTGGTTGTTTGGGAGTTTCTCTGACAAACATACTGGAAACTGGATATTGTCTTCCTTTCTAAGGAGAAAATCCTTCTCGTATCCTGAAGGCTACTGTAGGCTACAGCCCAACAGGTACAGTGAGGTGCCACTGCAAGCACAAACTTTTCCGCCAAAGCTACTGCATCCCAGTGACTGGGGTAGGAAACAGAGAGAACAGTTGTCACTTGACAGGTCGAAGGGCTGTTGCACCCTGGAAATGAAAACATTGGGAACAGCAATATGCTTGTCTTTATGGCCATACTGCAGATGTGATAGCTCTGGCCTTAGGTGGCAGGACACCCTTCCTAAGTGGTTTGAGGTCTTGGAGACCCGTCTTCTGGACCAAGTCCAGCTATTTGTACTTCGCATTCAGCTTGAGATTTAACCATAGAACTTTTTTGAGCTGAAGATAACAGGCTTAATATGTAACTTGAATTACAGTTGAAAAGAATGAGATTCCTGCAGTGAATTATTTATTTCTGGCTTCCTTACAGGTTTTTGAAATACACTCTCTGAGTTCAGATAAAGGCTCTCAATAGCCATATTGCTGTGCTAGAGGGTGACTTGCCCTGAATTAAAATAGTACCAAAGCATTTGTAGGAAAGCAGGAGCGCTTCATGTCCTGGATCTAACTCAGAGAGATGGCGCGGAAGCCACAGGGAAAGGAGAAATATGGTTGGCAACATCTGGGCCAAATCAAAGCAAAGCTATAAGGGAACAGTTTGTTAGGATGTTCCCAAGGAGAATGTGGAAGATTTCTGTAGAAGATATATAGCCAGAGGACCTAGAGAGGGGCTTGCTTGATTACTCCTCTTGAAAGAAAATCCAAGGCTAGAGGAGGCTGAAGGCAGAAAAGCAAAAGGGGAGTTTTCTTGGCATGTTCCTTGGAGCCAGTGATAAAGGGCCAGAGGAGCAAGGGAAGTTCCAGGTTTGAAGACTTCAGTATTGGTGCAGCAGAAGCAGCTGCTGAGCTGTTGAGGATACAGAACAAACAGCATGTAGGGAGTGTAATGGGACCTCTCATCAAGTCCAAAGGTAATTTTTTTTTTTTTTCACTATTTCAGTTATTTTACAATGCAGCCTTTTCAAGCTGCAAGAGCTTCAAGAGAGACTGAGATGCCCTGCTGGGAAGGGCAGGGAAAATTTGGGAAAGACAGATGATTTAACAGAAATCTGGAGATCAGTGAGTGTAGCAGAGAGGAAACCTGGGTAGCCATTGTGTTAATGCGTGAAAGTACTATATAGAATATTTTGGGATAAGTGATTGAGTTGCTGAGGCTTGTCTTACTAGTGATTATTTTGTGTGGTGGTAAATTGCTCTAATTTGTTTGACAAAGCTTAATGAAGCCTGGAATTAACCCCTAAGGAGAGAAATTGGGAATTATGTCTCTAGATTTCACACCTTCTGTGAGGGGTAGTTGCTTAGAAGAGCTGGGCTGCAAGTGTTTCGTGGGAGGAAGGGGAAGAGTTTAGGAGCACAGTAAGGGAAAAGGAAACTAGAGGTGCTTTGGGATGGTTGGAATTCTGAACTGCAGGGGAATTATTTAACCTTTGTTTTGCCTGTTAAATATCTTTATATTTAATGAGTATATTGTTTCGTTCTTTCTAAACTTGCAAATTATTTTTGCTATATTATATTTTTGCATGGAAAATATTCTTTGTGTCTGGGTCTTTCCCTTCCATGAATGATTGTCACATGGAAAAATGTTAGTTTAACCATTTCACAATAATCTAAGTACATCTGGAATCCAGGTTACTAAAAAAATGTTACTTCTACAATACTGCAGTGTACAATGTCAAGAAGAAGAAAAATAATGTAAAAAGTACCATTTCTTAGTAATGTATGTCAAGGTTTTATTGTCCATCTCTTCATTTTGTCAGGAAACATTTCCCAGTTATGAGATGTGGTTTCCTGGAGATGACACAGTGCAAGGCAGGGTGGATGAAGTTTGTAGTGGGAAGAGCTGGGGCTTCTCAGACGTGTTTGAATGTTCGGTGTGCTGAGTCGGTGGGATATTGCTTTGCATTCCAGTACAGCAGCTCCACAGTTCTGTGTGCCACAACACCAGGGACCACCGTGCTTGATTTAGATGACATTAGATGTCCCTACCAAACTCCTCCAGATGCCTTTTATGGAGGAGCTTCCATACCAAGGAGGCAAGTGAGTGGATTATGAGATAGATAGCTGGAGGTCACTTGCCTCTGGAGAGAACTGGAGGGCTTTTGTCTCTACTTTAGAGTGAGGAATTGGTGATTTATGCTCAACTGGCACAACATCAATTTGTAGAAAAGGATCTAATGTACTGAACTTGAAAGCAACGAAGAATTTCTTTTTCCATGCTTTGTATTAGGATAACTCTGGAAAGACTCTGTTTCTGGCTTTGCTTTTGTTCTTCACAGCTTTTTAGGAAATATTTGAATTAGAAGAGTTGAGACAGTGTTCGAGACTATTGCGGGAGAAATTAATTTGCTCAGCTTGGAAAAGGATCAACTGCAGATTTTGCTGCAGGGACTATGAAAGTTTTTGCCTTTTCCTTTTTCCTCCCCTAGAATTATAAATCAGGGCTACGTCCAGTCTGTAAGAATATATTTATTTACAGTATGCACAGCTCACATGCTTCTTAGAGTATCTTTTGACTTCCTTCTGAAGGTGGGACAGAAGCAGTGGACAGGCAGTGTCTTGGTCCTTAGGAGCTGTCTGGGGGTGGCTTATTGAAGTACTGGGAAGGGACAAGGCTTGAAAAATCAGAGCTGCAGATGAGCCTGTGGATTTGATGGCTAATCCACGCAGGAATGTGGGAAGTGTCTGTTGTGAGGGCTGGGTCTCTGTGCTACGTGGCCCTAGTCAGTAGGGCAGTGGCGTTTGGGTGAGGTTTGGCAATTGCTGCTGGGTGTTTCCCTAATGTGGGGAAGAGGATGCAGCATTAGTTATTTCTGGAAAAACTATTTCTGGAATACATAGCCTAGAGAAATTATATTTAGCTGTTAGATAACTGGTTTAAACTGGGATTATGCCCAAACTAGGTATGAGACAGTAAAGCTGAATGATAAGAGTATCTGTTGTGTCTTTCCTGACTGTAGGGGGTTGAGCGACAGAAATGGGCATCCAGCAGTGTGCAAATCCAGAGGATTCCTGTGGGCATCCGTGCATCACAAGTCGCCTTGCATTGTGCAGTTGATTTTTACGTTACCTTAGTGTGTTGACACCCTATTTGTTATGATGTTATGACGTCATAGTACAAGATGTATAAACATGAGAGACTTTTTTTTTTTTCCAGAAATTTTGTATAAGAGACAACAGATAGATACAGTTGAACCGAGATTTGCTCAGAGACTGTTTTGTGATATTTAGTGACCTCAGCAAACAAATGTTTTGCCCTTGCTAAGTTTTAGAGAGTCTTAAGCCATGGAGATAATAATTAATCTAATACAAGAAATATAATATTATATAATGATATATAATATATCATTTAGTGGTAATTTCTTCAAGAATGAGGGGAGAAGGAGTTAAGTTCCCAGTGTACAAAACTGGGTAACAGAGATCTGGCATGAGAGAATGAGCATAGTAGATAGAGATAGGGTGATGGAGAGGATGGAACCAGTTAGGGAGGGATATGTTTTATTTAAGGTGTAGTAAGTCTGAGAGACAACAGAATGCTACCTAGAAAAGGTGACATCAGCAAAGCCAAGAAGTCTTTGCAGAGTATTATGGATGAATATGGAAGAGCAGCACTGAGTTGGAAAGGTGAGGAAAGAGAATACCAGAGCTACTGAGAAGATAGCAGTCTGTACAGGATTTCTACCTGGGTTTTTTATTTAAAAGTCTTGTGTATTGACAATCTGTGTATTAATATAACTTCTTTTAGCTCCTGGATGGAGGTAAGTGATAAGAATACTGCATATCTTTGCAGATCTTTGTTGCCTTTCTGCCTCCCTTTCCTCAGGCATCAGATTTTCCCTGTGTCCTGGAGAGTATGTGTAGATGCACAATGCAGCATGGTGTAAAGATCTCTGGTCTAAAGCCTCTGGGAGGCTAATATGGTGTATAGGTACAGCACAAGGTCTGTTGAGGTCCCAAAGTAGTGCAGTTGTAGTCCCATAGTGACTAAGCTGAGAAATCTGATCATTCCTAATCTTGTAAATCGCAATAATAATAAAAGTAAATTAATTTTGGTAATCAGTCTACTTTTATCTCTACAGTACCTAAGTCTGTTTTTATTAACCCTTTTATACCTTACTTGGGTGGTATTGGATCATGCTTGACATCCTTTATGTGTGAGACTACCCAGAGATAAAGCATAAAACCAAGTTCAGCTATTGCTCATGTAGTGGATATCTCACCACCGCGCTTGTCTCCTGTCCCAGCTGGAACCTGGCTGGCTCTCTGACAGCCCCTTGCCTGGGGCAGTTTTACTCTTCTTCCTGAGAGATGTCTTACAATCTTTTTTCTTGATCTTTGTGAGCAGTGTTGTTGTTACCCCATCAGTCTGTAGACTGCATGGGGTTGACGCACCTTATGAACCAGTTACCTGACTGCTGTGGTAACTGTTGGATACCACCCCGTGTGGTGGGCTACTGAATCCTGGTGTCTGGTTGACATCTGGTACAGCCTAATGCTGCCCTTTTGGCTGGTAAAGCTAGAGGCATCATTGTCAGAAAAGGAAAAAGTTATATATATGATTTTAAGTATAGGAATTTAAACCTTAGACAGAAACACTTATTTTTTTTTTTAATTTTTAATAGGAGCAAAAGAAAGGCTTGATGAACAATACCAGTATAATAAATAATTTCTTTTGTTTGAAAGTTATCCATTTTATTCCAAGGACTTTTGCAATGTTTTCTTTGCACATTAAATGTCTTAATGGAGAGCTGACATCTTGCTGTGAATTATTAACAGTTATCTAATGGGTGTTTACATATGTTTGCCTTGAAACTTAACTCTGTAATTCTGTATGAAAACACTGAGTTTTCAATCCTCTGCTTTAATAAAGGTGCAGGTGATGTAGGAAAAAGTGGCTGCTGATTGTCTATAGATAACAGTTGTGCTAACTTCAGGGTTTCTTACCTGTTTGTTATGACCACTTTACTACTTCTGAAATGTTCCAGCAGTAAAAGTAAGGCTCTTCTCTAAATACTGCCTTTATTATTTCTCTGAGAAGGGCAATCCAACCTTCAACCATACACAGTAGTCTGAAGTGTTTCATTGCCTGGAGCCCCATTCCTGCCCATTCCCAGTGCTGGACCACCTCTGTGGGGCACAGAGCCAGGTGTGCCTGTTTATTTGCCCCTTCAGTACCTCAACCCCCTGATAAGGAGAGGTGCCCACCAAATTATCCCACTGTCCTTCATTTGAATGAGTGTCTTCATGTTCTTCATTTAGTACTGTTTTGGAGACAGACTGTCAAGCTTCCACCTTGTGAACTGGTTAGTGACATCTCAGAAGGAAGTTGGTGAGTATATAGCCAAGGTTGCAAGCTACAGTTCCTAATCCTGATGCCCTACAGAACTGTGTCATCCTCCTCAAAGCAGAGATTACTTCTATGAGAACTTGCTTTGATGAGAAGTAAACTTATTTCAGTAAAAGTTAGTTTTGCAGGGACCACTCTTTAGTGCTGGGAAAAAATTGAGGAGAAGATGCAACAAAACCACCAAGATCTGAAGACCCATTCTCCATTTAAGAGGCAAACATCTTACTTGGAAATGCAAGTTAAGGAATGTGACTAGACTTATCACTGAAGAAGAATTAATTGTTATCTTTTGGCCTTGAAGAGGCGTATTTCAGTGGCTTGACCAGATCTTTGTATGAGAAGTTGGGGATGGAACAGGCAACTCCTAATCCAGGGTTCAATATTTCAGTCTTGGTAGGGTGCTGATGGCATTCATGGAAGTCCTTGCCCTGTTTAGTTAGCCAAGATTCCAAGAGGAATCTAATGATTTACCCTTTTCTGAGCAATCATCTCCTAAAAAGACAGCACAAAGGATCCAGTGGCAGATGCAGTGAAGCCTGCTCTGCCACCTCTAAACTTGTTGAGTTGGAGGCAAATGCACAGAAGACTTCTCTGTGCAGTTATGACTTGTCGGGCAGCTCTGCATGCCCAGACTTAGCCACTGAAGCAGTGGTGACACTGGCGAGACAGCTGAACATGCCTGGCTGTCCTTGGGTAGGTGTCCCCCGGCTCTGCAGGATGCTCCGTGACCCATGGGCTCCCCAGAGGGCCTGCAATGAACTCTCTGTGCTGCCTCACTGATGAGACCTGTTTTGAAAATCCCTTCATTGGGGGCAGGTGTAAAGTACCTGGTACACTCCTCCTCCACCTTTCTACCCAGTTGAGTTGTAAAGGTGTGCTTTACGTGGTGGTAAATCAGGAGAAGGCAGCTGAACTTTGCTTCTAAAATAGGTTATTTTGCTGAAAGAGTAGAAGTAATGGAGTTCTGGACATCCAGGAAAATGGTAGTTTTGAAATTAGGGAAATGGCAATATGCTTTAAGCATTAAGACATGCAAAAGCACTTTTTGCTCCCCTTCTCTTAAATACATGCAATCCTATTAACAGGACAGGAAGAATTATACTCTCTTGTGAATATTGAATGTGTAAGATTTTACATATTTTTCTTTTTGAATCTTTTCATCTTAAATGGCAGTTACCAAGGTGAATCTTAGAATTAGCTAAAATACATATTTCAATATTTAATTAATCTCTTTAAATTATTTGGAAAAAAAAAACAAACTTCAATTTTAGAGGAATACAGTTCACTGTCCTTAAAGGCGTGTATATAGGCTTTTACTTGATTTCTGATACTGGGCTCCAAGTCTGCTAATAGACATAATAGATAAGTTGCTCATATACTCATATGGTGCATTTATCCTGCTAGAATGTGCCAGACTTCAAAGGGGCATGCTTTGATTGTTTTGCAAAAATGCAAGGCACTAGTCTGTAGGAAAAATATTTCTAGTCAGAGAGTCAGAGACTTTTGTTGCAAGTTGTGTTTTGTTTTTTAAAAAAATAGGGAGATTGGTACGGCTAACAAACATGAGGCTCTCTCAAGCAGCATGCTGGTATTAATTGACATGGTTTCTTTATTAATGATGATCTTATTTAAAACATATCTTAATGTCTTATGGAATTGATTAGATATGACTTTGCAAATGATATGGTGTTTCAACAGATGTGTGAAAATGCTGCCCTTCCTAACAGGAAAAGGTCACAGATAAGTCAGCTTTAAAATTAGGGTTGGTCATGTAATGCTCATGAAGGAAATACAGGCTGTTATACTGGAAGAAGAGAGAGTATCCCGGTTCCTATTTTTGCACTGAAGCAATATAATTTTTTTGTCAGGGAATCACAATACATGGTCTATTTTTAATACATGTGCTTATTTTAATAAAATGAAAAGTAATGTTCAATTATAACAGTTGTAGTATGATGTTGTCATTCATTATGGTCTTTGCTTGATGATATTTATTTCTGTCTGTGATGAGGGTTTGTTTTTACAGTTAATTTGCCTTTCCGTAGTAGGGAGGACTTTATTTATTAGATCTTACTCTGCCTAATCTTACATGAACATCTGCTAGGAAGCTGCAATACAGTGTGAACTGTGGCAGTGAGATAAGGATCTGATTTGTTTTTACTTAACACTGTTTCATATTTACCATATTTCTTTAAAAAACATTTTGGAAATTTTGGTTTGGTGTGCATATTTGTTTAAGCTGTCCTGTCAATCACTGCCGTGTTTCACTTCTGTAAACAGTGCTATGTCTGACTCCAGTACATCCCTGCATGAGTCTCTTGATAATCTTTAAGACGCCGTGTCTCCTTCCAGACTTCCTATATCCACAGGCTTATTTAATTTTGAGACTTCTCTCACTTCACTGTTCTTCTTTGTTCTGTAGATGACTCAGTACTTCATGGCTTAGAGAGATCTTTGCAGAGAGACTCTCATATTGGAAGAGAAGTAAGCAACATTCATCTAGAAAGTCTGTTGCTTCTATGAAAGAAAGAAATGCCAAATGTGTATGATTATTGAGGTATCGTTTAGGCTTTTTGGACTGGTGAATTAACACAGGAATTCATTTATCAGATAGTATTTGTGACAAAACACTTTGAGTCGTTTTTGTACAGAGTATTACATAGGCTTGCTTAAATGCCTTGCCACACTTCGGAGACTGTTGAAGTAGCATTCAACAGAATATGAATTATTTTGTCTTTATATATACAAGCTGTATTGTACTCTGTATCGCTTGATTTGAAGGACATCACTCGTTTTGATGTTTCCATATAAATACAATTTCACCTATACCTGCTGAGATCAGAAACAAATATGCTGCCGAAAAGATAAGATTTAAAAGAACAGTGCCCATATATCATTAAAAATATATTTCTTGTACATGCTTATGTTCCTGTATACTTTCGTGTGTGAATAATTTGTGTATGTTCAAATGAAGGACAAGATGTTTCCCACATTTTGCTCTGACAGGCTGACTTGTATGTGTAAAAACTGGACAAAACCAAAGATTCACTATTGGTCTCACAACTGAGGAATCTCTAGAGCATAATATTTTTCTCCCAAGTCCTCTTTAAGGTTGTATTTAGTAAATTAGCTTCAGATATCCCTATCCAGTGCCATTCTAGCATAGGAGGAGGAGCTTTGGCTCATTAAGTGCTGACCTGCAAGCTGAGACATGCACATAGTGTGTCTCAAGGTAAGTGTCACTTTAGGACAGGGATGTGCTGGGGAGCTCATCCCCATCTGCTGACATGAAGGAGCCAAACGAATAGATTTGAATCTTGCTTGCCTTGTATGTAACTCTTTTTCCTTCATGTAGAAGTGAAGAGGCGAGGGAGTGGAACAAGAAGGTCTGGTGTGAACCCAGGTCCTGCCCCTGGGTAGGGAGAAGAGCCAGCTGGAGCAAAGGGCGCAGAGGAACTCCTGAATCTGTCAGTGAAGAAGTACTTCACAAAGTTAATTTAGCTGAAAGTTTAGATTGGCTGTCTCTTTACATTCTTAGCACTTTTCTGCATTTTAGGAGCAAAGCAGTGTGTAACTGGTGCTTTTTGGTTTTGCATGTGACTGTGTATCCACTGCTTTTTCCAACAATTCTTGCTATGTTTAGAGTTGTAGAAAAAAAGTGTGGAGAGCATCGTGCTAGAGAAATTTTGGGTGATTGTGTAATTAATGACTGCTTCCCACTTGAGTTTAGAGTCAAAGTTGTACATGCAATTTTGTCATCAAAAGTTTCTAGGTTTGAACACTTTATGTTCTCTTGAGGTGGCCCCCCATATGGGACTTCTCTTACCAACTGCCAAAATGCTAAGTCTGAAAGAGAAGGATGATTTTTTCATTTTCTTTTTGTTTTGTTTTGTTTGTTGGTTTAAATCATGCTATCCAGATCAGAATTCTGGGAACATTCAAAAAATAACAGTTACTTTGTTACAGTTTTATATATGTGTGGAAATGTGGAGTTGTTGCAGTTGGTTTTTTTTCTGTGTTGTTTTGTTTGGCTTTGTTAATGGTGAGCTGCCAATGAAATGATTAAAATTCCACCCACTTCAGCACAATCTGTATAAACATGGGCCTTCAGAAGGCCAGGGCTCTTTTAGCTTTAATCTGAAAAATTATCAGTCTTCATTAGGTGTCTTCATTATCTTTTTTCCATTCTGTTCTGGTTTATTGGAGTCTCCTCCATTTAAATGATTCAAAATACTTCATATTTCCCTGGCTAATGACAGGGGCAGGTGAGATGTCTTCTATTCCCCTTCCTCAGTTTTGCTATGTCACCCATTGGCTTTCAGAGCTAGTTGGATTGTAGATCACCTATTTTTGTGAAAATACATTCATCTTTAACTCTTCAAAATGGGGTTCATTTCTTCAGGATAATAGAACTGAGTTGCAAACAGCCTTCAGGAATAAGGAACAGACTCATGGAGAAAATGTAGCTAATTTGGACTGAAATGAGGGGTCTCAATGAAAAGCTTTGACAAAATGTTCTTGGCTGTTGTGAGTAGGTAAATATCCAAAACTTTGCCTCATCCCATTACTAAAATAAATGTAGCTGCAGGCATGTGATGTGGGTATTTAGAAAAGCAAAATCTCCTTTAATGAGGGAAAAGAGAAGGAAAGAGGTTGCTAGGAATATCACCAAACCTGTAAAATTTTTCCGGAAAATACAGGCAAAGATGTGAATCACATCTGTAATTTCACTACAACTACAGTAAACTAGGAAAAAAAAAAAGTATTCAGTTGTCTTTTGTCCTCAGATGTTTTTTTCGTTCTCAAAGTTTGTTATTTAATCTTTTAAGAGAACTTCACAGGTGCTAGGGAGATGTTGTGGGGTGGGAAAACGTTTTTGTTTTAAAATGTTTTTTCCCTTTCCCCTTCTCTGTGTGGGAGGCAGGGGGGTGTTTTGGACCTTTTTTTTTGTATTTCCTAGGAAGCAGCACCTTGTGGGGCATGGACCCTGGCTGCGGGGAGCATGGGCCAGTCAGCACAGCTCAGCCCATGGCTCTGCGGAGTGCACTGGGTGAGGACGGAGCTGCCCCCACCCGGTCTCCTGCAACCCGCAGGAAAAGCACCACCGTTGCTGCTTGGGCTGCTCCTAGTGGCGCCTGGCCTGGTGGGGGCCAGGGGAGTGGTGGCGGTGGCTGCAGGTGTGGCTGCTGGCTTCCCTTGCCAAGCTTGTGCTGCAAATGGAGGAGGCAGCGGCCCCTGGCTGGTTCCACTGGAGCCAGGGCATGTGGCAGCTCTGCCAGCTCCCCCAGCGTGGCTTCCCCATGCCAGGCATGGGGCTGGTGGTGCAGTGCTGGGGGGCATGGCGGCTTCCCGCCGGTCCCTGCTTACGTGTACGCTGTCCCCCGGTGATGTGCTGACTGGGCAGCCCTGCTGATTCCTGCCAGCGCCAGGGTGCATGCTGGCCCCCTCCCCAAGTCCCAGTGGCGTGGCTGTCCCTGTGCCAGGCACAGCGGGCACGGCGCTGGCCACCTGGAGCAGCGGCCAGTGTCACAAGGTGCTGGCAGTGGGTGCGTGGTGGTGGCAGCCCTCACAGTGGGTGGGGCTGCCCCTGCAGCGGCTGTGGCTGGTGCCAGGGCGAGGCCAGTCCCTGGGCTGGCACTGCCATGCGGAGTGGACCCAGGGTGGCAGAGCGCAGTGGCCCTGGGCCCCCAGGGTGCCCCATGGTGTTGGCAGGGTGGTGGCCTCTTCTCCTGGCAGGTTGCAGCCACAAGGCATTTTGGCGGGAAAGCCGCCATGTTGGCTCATGGGGAAGTCTTGGGGAGGGGGTGGTGCCCAGCGCCGTCATCCAGTAAAGATATGGCCTGCCCCAGAAGGGTGCTCTGAGAAAACGCAAGAATGGGCACCCTATAAAGGCATCAGGCATGGAAGTTCTGCCTCCTTTGTGGCTCGGCTTTTGTCCCAGCTCCATCTTGGCTCTCCTCCCTTGCCTCTTGTCTCTCTCCCTCGGCCCGGGCAGCAGTGCAGCTGGATCCACTGCAGAGGCACTGTAGTGCTTTGGACCACGCAGCTTCTAGCAGTAGTATTTCTTCTCCTTGGGGTCCCCCGGCATTTTCTTTCATTCTTTTTATTTTCCAGCACCTTGGAGTGGGCCAGCGCCATCCACAGGCCAGCCTCCCTTCCTTCCCTTGCTCCACCAGCCCAGGAGCTGGCCTGGAAAACAGTTTGTTTTCTTTTTGGGTATCATTGTTAGGTTTACTGTTTGCTAAATAAATTCTTTTGGTTGTTGTTTCTCTATTCAATCTCTCATCACTTCATAATGCCCCCTAGTGTCCAAACCAGGACAGGAAGTCATACGTGTCTGTATCTGAGTTATAACCCTTTGTGTGCTTTTTCACTGGGTCTTCAGTTATGTTTTTTAGTAGTCCTTTAAATCATCTTTGGGTTTGCAGTTCAATTTTAATCACTGATTTTAAATGTTTACTTAATTTACTAAGTGAGGGATTTGATTTAAAACTTTTTGGATTGTATTTCATAGTTATTTTTCTTGCAGGATTGATTTGTATTGATTAATAACTGTTTCATGTGTTGAGTGTCTTTTCTTTTTCTTAATTTGGTACTTCTTTTGCTATTCAGGCTTACAGCTGTGAAGTAAGCACAGAAGCGGCAGGGTTGGGTGGGAAGAAAAATCAAGCTCTGCTGCCTTCCTGATGAACTGTGACGAGCTGTGTGAGCATGGGTGACCTGTATGCTCAGAGCTGTCTGAGTGTCCCTGTGGAGTGTTGGGCGACCGGAGAGGAAGGCCGAAAGAAAAATAACTTCTTTCCTCTCCTCAGACTGGCGAGGGGGGGCAGGGCTGGGCCCTGAGCCAGGGATGGGGATGGGACACCCCTGATCTTGGGTGCCTGGCTGGTCTTGGGGGCGGCAGGAGTGGGGGGAACAGGGAATTTTGGGGCCAGATGTTACCTGCCGAGCACCTATTGAGTCAGAACAGCAAGAGCCCATTTTCATCACCAGAAACTGCAGAGGGCCATGTCCTCTTCTCACAGCTGGGCCCGCCGGGCTGAGCTGGGGAGGGACACTTTTTTTCCTTGATCTCCCATAGGTCCCCTGTGATTGGGAGGTACCTGGGAAAAGGGGCAGAGACTGCCCAAACCACACAGAGAACTCTGGGAAGGTAGACTGAGATTATAAGAGAACCAGCGGACCTGCCCTCTCTCTCTTTTGTGCGGGACATGAGCACGTGGCTGCACAGAACCCTCTCCCCCACCGCTGGTTACAGAGGAACTCCGGCATGACCCACACAGCCCCAGCTTTTCTCCTGCCAACACCTGACATTCTGACACAGTTTCCAGTTGCTGAGGCCTCCACAGATGCTGCGGCTGGCCGGGCTCACTGCAGTTTTCTCCACTGAAGATCTGGGTTTGTGTGCTCCCATGTCTCCTGCCATGTTCCCGGGGATCCCCAGTCCGTCTAAGTCCCTGGACAGAGTGCCGCGAGCCCATCCCCACTGCAGGACTTGCTGCCCTGGACTCGCTAACTGCCATTTTGCTCACATGTGGTCCTTCCCTCTTCGGACTCTGTCCCCACCGACACACAGCGCCCCTGATGCTGGGAGGGAGGAACTGCACCCCCTGTGCTCCCGAGCATCCCCCACTGCCCAGAGGAGTCACTGCATCTCCTGCACCACAGTACATTGTAACTGCCAGGGGGCATAAGGGACAACTGTGTTTCCAAGGACATTGATTATTGTTTTGTGGGTTTTTTCTTTGGTTCACCACTTCAGCAACAAATTCATATTGGTTTATTCATATCTACATCCATACACCCATCCATATTCACACCTCCCCCCCATATATTCAGTAAATTTCTGCCTTTTTCTATATGTCCCTTGTCTGTTGATAACACCTCATATTGTCCTAAACCAGGACAGTCCCCGAAGTCCTTCTGAGGCATCTGGCATTGGGCTGGGAAAAATGAAACAAAGTAACAGTGTATCTGAGTGCTGGGAAGCAAGAATTGCTTCTGTGGCTGTGGCTCACTGGTCTGCCCTTAGTGTATTTCTAAAACTGGCCCTGTGGGCTATCTGGGGCTTTGGGAGAAAGGAGTGTAAGAACCAGCCTGGAGTTGGCCAAGCAGGCAGGGTAGATACAACTCTTGTGTAGATATCCCATGAGACCATAGATTATGTGCCGAGTGGGATGCAAGTCAGTGAACTTGTGCTCCTTGTGCTTACCTAGCAAGGAGTTGCAGTTGTCTGTATATGGAACAACTGAAAGTGGAGGAGAAATTTCCCTTGTTGCTTTTGGACTGTCTACATCCAAGATAAGCACTGATACTGAAAAGTAAAAGAAGAATTTTCTTTATTCAGTGTGAAGTCTTTGCAAAATCTATGCCTTTATCTACTAAGGAAAAAGCACTCCTTTTAAGTATTTTGTTCTTCTAGATAATTAATGCATTTGAACATTAAACATGGGTTAAGCATCACAGCCCTTCTGAGTAGGGAGTACTGTCAACTCTTAGCTCATATTCTCATGTAGTTTGTACCCCAGTTTGGCTACAGCAGTAAAATTTCACAGTATGTGGACAGAGTTTTATAACCATTTTCAACTAAGTTTTTCTTTGGCATATTATGTGCTGTCATTTGATACTGCAGTGTTATATTCTTCCCTTCCCCTCCTTCCCTGTCCCTACTGTGGTTTTGATATCTGTCAAAGTGTTTCTATTACTTCCGTTATTTACCTTTTTCACTATTCTGGTTCAGTATGGTTTATATTTTCTTCCAGATTGTTGGATTACACTTTCAGGTCGTTAATCTCTACATTTTCTTCTCAAAGAGGTTGTGAAGAATCAGACGAGGCTCCTGGAACTTTTTTTTTAGCAGAGTCCAAGGTCATGATTCTCAATGCATTGTTTGAATATTCATCCAGCAAGACCTTTGGATATGCAGTGACTGAACTCAGCTGAGCACTGCTGCTTGCAGGAGTCATGATCAGTCTTTGTTTATTTAACCCGAGCTGTACTTTAAAGAGGTTTTGGTTACAGGCATATTTGGGGTCCCATATAGATCACTAATGTCCTTGTATTATCTCTGAGTATCTTTATTGTGGCTGAGCAAAAAGTGAGGCTCTATTCTTTTCACATAGCTATAGAATTAATGAGTTATTCTAATTGCTTTTAGGTCATACTGTTTGGGGAGATTTTGAGTGAAGTTACACGAGGTCAACATTTCAGAAAAAAGTGAGGCTACATTTTATAGCTGAAGGGAGTTAGACGTGTACATTACCAGTTCCAGTAGAATTTCGGTTTAGATAAAAACATCTGTAGTTGTTCTGGTTTCAGGAGGAGCTCTCTCCCAAATATGCCGAGCTAAAAGCTGTTTTCCCGATTCTGCCCTTAGACAGCTCCAGGACGTGCCAGTACATGAACTTTGCCAAACTACAAACAAGTGATTCTGGTAACACTGCGGACAGTTCCTTGTGGCTATTTCAATCCTTGTGAAAGAAAGGAAAATGGCAAAAATTACGTGCTTCCACTTAAATTTTTTCTGAGATGTCAGGAATAGTTAAAAAAGCTAGTTCACAAAGCTAGTTCCTTCATGGGGAAGGAGAAATAGAAACAATAAAAATCTGGAGTAGAGGACTGGAGGCACAGGGTTACAATAGCTTCATCCTAAACCAAGCTTCTAAAGAGATCCTGGTGTGGAAGGTGGGGTCATCTGGAAGAAGGGAGGTGGATTTTGGATGTTTCCAGGGACATTTATTGAGAGACATATTGGGAATGGCCATTCCCCCTTTCATACATGTGAAGAGGTTATTTCTTTAAGAACTACACATGAAATGAAAGAAATCTGCAAGACCTGCAGTATTCAGCACTTTAGTCTCATAAGGGCTTTCAAAAGACAAGTGTTTAGAGCAGATCTGGTGTTTGTCTGTAGGACTGTGGGGTGCAGTGTCTGTGGGTGTAAACCCAGGACGCTTTGCAATGTCAGACGAAGAAACAGATTTTGTGGCTCACTTGTGATCACACTGCCTCTTCAGCTTCCTGGAACGGAGAAGTCCCCATCCTAGCTGCTCCCAGGCTACTCCTACCTGTGCAGCACTGCTCCAGGTGTCCAGCAGAGCCACTTCTGGGATCCACCTTAAGTCTCAGTTGTCCAGGCTAGCTTCCAGTACTGTGTTCTCTCAGCATAGCTATTTCTGCCGAAAAGGTTCTGGGATACTCCTGGGAGCAGCTGCACCAGCAGTCTGGGACAGGCTTTAATCTCCAGTGAAGGGGAGATGACAGACAGCTGGGCAGGCCTGGGCCTGTAACCTTTGCAGTCAGCACAGCTGGCATTGCAGAGTGACACCTGGCCAAGTATCTCATCTTTGGGAAGGCATTTAATACCCACTATGCTTTTACTTCTCATTATATGTTGTCTTTAAGTTACGCAGTGAGAAGTTTTTGTGCAGGAGATGAAACATAACTTTGCAGCTCAGTTTTGAAATATACATCAATTCTTTATGGGGTATAAAAATGACTCTGCAGTAAGAATAGTTGCAGTATAACTGTAGGCTCCACTGCAGCCATTTGAAACATACCAAATGCTTATATCAAAGAGTATTAAGAAATGCAGTACTTGGACATCACTGTGAGTTAGTGCATGATAGTCAAGAAGCTCTGCACTAGTCAGACCTGCTGTGGAATCAGTCATTCTGGCACTGGCTGTGCACACTGCTCAGTGCTATAGAAGCAGATGAAAAATTCATAATGTGAATGTGTGTGCCTGTGTGAATACAATTACGGAAGGAATTCATACACAGTAACTTCAAAGAGTACTCTCCAGCAGGCAGAAAATCACAGTTTAACACATGGAGTCTTCTGTTCCAAGACATTTGTCCATGTTGCCTTAAAGGGCACAGTTTGTCTTCTTTAGCATATACCGTACAAATGATGCAACCCCATTTTCAAATACTCAGCCGTGACACACAGCCCTGAGAAACACTCATTATTCTTTGGCTTTGCTCTTCTTTTTACTTCTTATTTATTCAAACAGATTACATTCCCATTTGGATAGGATTAGCTGTGGTTTGAAAGTATTGCTGTGGTTTGTCCTGTGAACATGAGTGTAGTATTTAGCTGAGCGATGTCTGTTTTCATGACCTGAAACTTCTTGGATAGAGCACACGAGAGTGTCAACATTTGTATCTATCTAGATTTCCTGTTGTATAAAGACATGAGGCACATTTAGGGACTGCTTATGAACTTTCCCATGGGGTTGAAGATAGAATTTGGAGTTTTCTTCTTTTTTTTTTTTAGGAAATGTGAGATTTTTTTCTTTCTTGATGTTAAACTTCTGATTAACATTAACAGATGTATTCAGAACAGGCTAAAACAGTAGTGCTCAACATTTTGCTCTGATGGGGCACATATAAGCATTCTGCAGAGTGAGCTGCCTGTGCTTGCTTGACCCCAGTGTGCCCCCATCCTCTGGCACAGCTTATACACCTTAATGAAACCCATATACAGCTGTTTTATCAACAGTCAGCAAGGTGACTTTGTCTTCAAACAATTCAATTTTGCATTTTTAGGATTAAAACTAACCAGATAAATGCAATAGATAAAGCTTATTTGTGCTGTTTGGTGAATCCCAGTTTTCTTAAAGAGACAGGATTATGCAGTTTGACTTCCAAATTAATTTTTCAAAATGTGAAACAGGGCGTTTAAACTGCTTTGAACATGACGCATGAAATGAACATGAAATATTTTTCCTAATTTCATTTAATGGTTTTATTTTGGATACAAGTAATTTTGTTGGTGTTGGAAACCCATGCACAATAACATAGCTCCAATGCTGAAGAACTGAAACTCTAATTGACTGGCCTTGTCTCTCTGAAGGAAGAGTGCAATGTAAACAAGAAAACATGAGCCATAAATGGTGAAAAGCTTATTTTTGAATTTTAACCTCCTGAGCTAGACTACTGAAAATTTGTGCTGGAAACTAACCTCAGTGTGAATGCACAGCATTATTTTACAGGAAAAATGCCATTTTTTATTCTCTGTAATGGAGGTATTATTAAAACACGGTGTAGTCATTTTATGCTATGTGTATGTTTCTTAGCACAAATTAAATTTTCCTTGACTCAAATTGAAGTAAAAATCTCTTTGTATTCAAATTGAAGGAGCTAAAAAATAGGTTGCAAACTAAGCTAAGCTCAATAGCAGTCTCTTCCTTGCTCATTCACCCCTGGGAAGCACTGTTCTGCCACCCCAAGGAAGACTTGTGTCCATCTCAGGCCATCGCTTCACTGAAGAGGACTCACTACAGTGCTGGCTGGAATGGGATGTGGTGCAGGTTGCACCTTGGTGCAGATGGTACATCATGAGGCAGGGGGTGAAGCATATTCATCACATTAGCTTTAATAGATGACATCTGAGAACTCTTACCTGCTGGTAAAACACAACTAGCTATAAGGGTTCTATATTTGGGGATAAAAGTTTCTAATCTTCCTCCTAAGCATAGCCTCAGGAAGAATAGGAGCTCTTGTTGCCACTTCAGTTTTGTGAGTATCTGCAGCTTAAAGTGGAAAATGTTTGTACGTGTTTACAGTGCTTTGTACAGTAGTAGCTTAGAATATTTTTGATGTCCCCAAAAGTCTGTATCTCAGCTAGGAGTTTTAATTAATGAACTCTGAAGAAACTTGTGGCTAATGTTGAATACGATGACTGGTGCAGAATTCAGCATCAGGAGTGTGAAAACTCTGGTCTGGTGTCTTCTTTTTGCATTTCTGTGCATTTGGGCTTTTTTACCCATAGCCGAATATCCTTTGCTACCTTCAGGATCTTGCTTGTGACAGAGACTGCTCTCATCAGCTGTATCCCATCTAGTCCTGATGTTTCTGCTCTATAGATGAAAGTCATGTTGCAAGGTCCTCTGGACCTGATGTAGAGCTATCTGTAGTGAAAGAGAGACTTCAGTGAACTTTGTGTCATGCCCTTCCTTAGAAGCTGAAGCTACACCAAAGAACCCCCATTCCCATGAGAAACTAGAATAATCTCAAAAATCTCTGGCTTTACATCTCACTCCAGCTCCCGTGGTATAGTTTATCTCATCCATGAAAAACAGTAAGAACCAGAGCTTATTACTTTTTCAAGCTGAACCTAAAAGAGGAGAATTTGTTCTTTCTTCTATTTTGAGTGTTTCTATTTTTATAACCCAATGAAAAGGAGTTCCTCGTACTTAATAGTTAACCTCCAATTTCTAACTGCAATTCACTCTCAGGATCAAGGGACTGAAGACTGGTACCTCATTTTCATTTTCCTAGACTTTTCCAATCCCTTTGAGCCTGTGAATAAATAGTCCCATTGTTTTCTTGCCTATAATACATCCTCATTGTACTCCACAGCTGAAATGGTTTCTCAGAGATCAGGAAACAGTCTCCTCAGATGTGTATTTGTAGTATTTTCCTGGTAAGGATGGACTCTTGAACTTTTCCTAGTTACCTAAATATAGATTTCTTAAAAAAAAGGCATTAGTCCAATTCCTTGTTTTATCTATGTTACTCTTTTAACAACATTCAGAAACACACAATCAAGGTGGTGAAACTTTTTTACAATTGAAGGAAGCATTGAAAGAAGGGTGATTCTTTGTTTACTTTCTGAGATGCTAAAAGAGGGAACTGTAAGTGTTTTAGCAGTATAAAGTAAGCTACTGTCTTTTCATATTGCAAAATGTTACATAAAGACAACTGAAGCCTCTTGTAGTCATCAGGATTCTGCAGATGGATTCAGGGATATCATTCAGAGTTGCAAAAAACATTTTAAGATTAAGGCTGATATCTGGTGATGCAGTCTTCAGAAGAAATGTTTGATGCTTTCTAACAGTACTTTACATTTTAAGCTGTACTAATAATTTTTAAAATACATTCTGAATGTCTGGTAGCTTTTCAAGAGAGTATGCAGAGCAAGGAGGTGCAGAATCTAACAGCTAGATAGGGATGAGGATGCTGTGGCCCTGTGTCTCCAGGCCCAGCATGTATCCACAGCAGGCACATGTGTGCACTGTATACATGTGTGTGTGTATGTATGTGGTTATATAGACACACAGATAGATACAGATGGAGGATACACAGCAGTCACACAGATATTGGCATAGATGGCCTGGTCCCATTTCTCCTCCCCAGTTGTTTAAGATGAAAGTGAAATAAAGACATCTGTATAGAACCCATATATAGACAAATATAACAGCACATGTATGCACATACATGTTTCCAGTCTAGTCTGTAGCTGCCCCTGGATCCCAGTCTCCCCAGATGGTGGCACCTGGGCATTCAAGCCCCTGAGGTACAACACTACTGCAGTTGCTGGTCCCAACAACAGGGACCTTTCTGCCCAAGCTACTGCTTTGGGAGCCTTGTACACACACACAGGTAGGCGGGTGGGCAAGGCTGCTCAGAGGAATGGTCCCATCCTATGATGTCAGGGGAGTGCGAAGTGGACCTCTTATGTCTGTGGTAATCAGCTGTTAATTAGCCACCATAGTGAAGCAGCTCTGTGCTCAGAGCTTTGGCTTTGCTAAGAGGCTAAGGCTGCATGTCTTAACTGAGATGTTCTTCTCTATTTCTTTTCAAACTGGAGAGACAGGCCACATACATGAGGTGAGGTGGTACCTAGAGTTTATGAATTATGCTTGTTTGGATAAGGACATTATTGAATACTTGTTATAGCTTTTTTTTTTTTTTTTTTTTTTTTTTTTCCTGAAAAATTAGACGTAAGTACGATTTCTTTTGTTGCTTGTATTCTGGGATTTCCTCCCCCCGC
>VYZS01069909.1:47145-59489 GCA_013400695.1 Neodrepanis coruscans | reverse complement strand
AAAGATTTTTTCCAAAAATCTTACCTGACAACATTACTATGCTTTAAGCCCATTAATTTTGTTCTATCTATGGTGGACCCTGAGAACAGTTTATTCGCTTCTTCTTTCCATTTCTCTTAATGTGATCCAGCCTCTATGTACTGAACAATGTAAATATTAGCTTTTGCACATATTAAGTTGAATATTCCCTTCTTTAACAAAATGATCACACTGGTTTGAGTGAGGCAGAATAGCCTATTCCACTTTTTGTAATGCCTAATTTAAAAAAAAAACAAAGTTAAAATTATGCTTCTTGAATTTCAGTTTTGAGAATTTCCCAGCCATCCATTTACCATGTAATAAAAAGAAATTGTTGCAATTGCTGTTTGAACAGAATGCAGTTTCAAAATGAGCACAGCTACTGCTTGGCTGTAGTTGTTGCTATAACTGCAATAAAATACTGCTTTTCTCATTTCCCAAAGTGCATAATAACATGATCTTAGTTTTTCTAATGATACTCCCTTTTTGAAATTTCTGGTCTCATCTCCATTGGTGATAAAACATAAAATAACTATTTGGTCATAAGTATTAAGACACAAAGACGTTTTTGCAAGGTGGCATACACTCATTCTTACCCAGTGCTCTGAATATTTGTAAGCATTTTAGTTATTGCCCAATATGCTTTGAATCTATAAAAAGCTCCTGCTTTGTTCCAAAACAATCTGATTCATTCAAAGTGATTCATTTTATTTAGCAATATGCATCCTATTGGAATAGATGGCATTTGTGAGAACTGTGTGTTTTGAAGAGGTTTGGCATTTCCATACAAGCCTGGAAGGTAATTTACCTCATTACATTTCTGGTATTTCACCTTGCCTTTGTATAGTAAGCCCAAGGCTAAAGCACTCTACTTTCTTTTCTGTTTTATGTATTTTTAAGTGGATGCATGAAGCTATTTTGTTACAAAAATACCTCTTTTGTCATACCAAGTCAAATAGAAGGTCTAGCTGCAGTTGCTGGGCTGACACTACAGTTTGCCTTCCACCACCTCAGGATAACAGGCAGGGTCATGTTTGATTCTGGTTAAGAGAAAGTTCCACATTCCCAAGATGTGCTTGGATTCAAGTGATGCATAAAAATCCTTTCTGCTGAGTAGGTCTGATTAATTAGTGCCTACTTGAATCAGGCATATAACTCTAAATTGAACCTTACACTTTGGGTCAGGGCCCTATCTTCTTTCACATTGTGGAAATGCATAACAAAATATTTTCTGCCATGAATACTCTTTTTCTTTTAGTTCAGTAATAAGTCTTAGATAGAAACTTATTTGTGCATCTGTTGCACTAAAGACTTTGTATTTGGGGTGTTAAAATATTAAATTGTGTAGTTATCATCTCTTTACAGGGTACAATGGAAAGAATCTGCTTCTAGTTAAGCACAGTAATATGGATGCTGGCCTGCTTAGTACTGCTCTGCTGCTTCAGTCAGCAAAAGTTCTGTGTGGAAGGAAGAATCACAGTGATAACACTCTAAAGTGCTCTGGACCAGCAGTTTGCAAGTTGTATTTCACATGCCACAAGCTGCAGCATCTCTGTGCTGCTCTTTCACCCCAGGATGCAGGAGAGTGGTATGGCACTGGGTTGGTTTGAAGGGGAAAAGCTGAGTATGAGTTTGTAGCCTTAACACTTGACCCAGCAGTACAGTGGTGCTTTTGGATGTCCTGGTCTGGAGGGAGAAAAATGTATTTTCTGTACAACCTAGTAGTACATCAGGAATTGCAGTATTTGAAACTGCACCTTGGATTTAAGTAATGTCCTTAAAAATCTTGCATCACTGCTTGTGGCACTTCCACTGTCAGCCTTACAAAACTGCAGTCCAGCTCCTTGCTGAGCTTCCTGCCTACCCTGACCATGGCTCTGAGACACCCAAAGTGTTGGCACAGGGCTGAGGAGGCTCTAGGGGCTTTACGCAAGTGCAGCTCCCAGAGCATTAGGAAGTGGAAGAAAATAGATGGTCTTGCCTTGTTACCTATTCTAAACATTTTCTTATTAATTGTGTAGCCTGCTGATCTCCCTCATCAGTGCCCACATCAGAAACACTACTCAAAACCACACTTTAGGAAACTCTGCATGTGGATTATTGTCTGCAGTATCCCTCTGTGCTTGCCCTCTTCACTGACAGAAGGACATACTTGCCACCAAAGTGCAGGACAAAGTGGATAATGCCACCCACCCAGTTTAGTTCTCCAGAGACTCGATTTATAGAGGAGAGGAATAGTAAGACACAAGGGAAGATTGAGTGGAGATGGACACATGGATGCTGCTTCTCCACCCAAACTTGGCAGCTAGGGACAAGCACAGGGCAGTCAGAACACTGCTCTGACACAGTTACGCAGCTGCCTGCCTGCACAAATCCCCCCACAAATGATGGCATCAAACAGACACCTCTAAGCCATGGAGCAGCATCCCACTGTGCTCCAAGTTCTCACCTTTCCAGGAGGATGAGTGTTGAACACTTACCTTCCTTGATAGAGGGCTTAATCAGACAGGACTAATCTGATAAGAGGAGTGATTAATTTGCTTCTGGGGAGAAAAGATCGCACCACAAATTGCAGTAACAAGGATTCAGGGTAAGGGAAGGGCATGAACCAAAAAACCTTTTCTGAAGCAGCAAAGGAGACAGTACTGAGGCCAGTAGAGGGAATAAAGCTGAGAATGAGAAACAAAACTCCCTTGGTTGAGCATTATCCGCAGCTTCTCTAGGGTCAGGGAGGACAGACTCATGGATTTTTCATGCAGAGCAGAGAAAAATCTCAGACCATAAAGATTATGATGCAGAAGGAAAGGCATAAAATATTACATTGACAACACCATAAAAGCACAATAGTCCCTGTCTCCTCTGAAAAAAATGGGAAAGGTGCTATGGTGTAAGATCAGAAGTAGAGCAAATCAGAGAGAACTGATCAGCCTAGAGAGCAGAATGATAGCATCCCATTAAAAAAAAACCAAAAAAAAACAAAAAAAAAAACAGCATCTTTAAAAGCAATGCAGTAAAAGCTTCAAGGAAATACCCAGCCAAAACATAATTAAATGGCTGGACTTGTGTCTTATGATAGTATCTTAATACAGAAAAGACTGAGTAGGAGGATGGCCACATGGAACATTTTCATCATCAAAACAAGCTCTTTGTGACCCAAACCAGCCTGTGGAAACACTGTTAGTTTGGATGTGATTTTTTTTTCTGACAGACTCAGAAACATTTCCTTATGCATTTTGTAGCCTGTATCTCCCGCTTTTTTAACTCAGTTTCTTCATCAGACACAGAGCCCTCAAACACACCTTTTGGTTTCATTCAGAGTACTACACTGTCTGGCAGACAGACAGATAATTGTTTTCACAGGTGCTTGTGGACAAGGGGAAGGCTGATAATGAACAGACTTTTCAGATGAGAAGATGGATGTGAAAAGACTCTACTTAAGGTCCACTATGAAGCAGCCTCTTCATTCTCAAGAACTGGGAGTTAGGCTCAAACCCTCAGTCTAGCCTTTAGGTTATCAAACAGGACTCTAATTTGCCACCTTGGGGAAGGTGCTTCATCTGCCTCACCTATTGGGTGCAACCACTGCTGCAGTGAAAGAGCAGATCAAAACTAATATCCTAGAAGTCACCAGTCTGATGTATATATTGCAGTTGCAGGCTCATGCTTTAAACAAATGACTTCTGAAATATTAGAATACAAATGTTTTAAATAAAAATGCTTTCCCAAAATGGATTTCTGTACTTCAGAACATCCAGAGAAGAGCTGCTATGCCATAGATTCCTGTGCCTGGTGAATAGGGCTCATTATCCAGACCCACTCCAAAGGCACAGTGCCCTACATTACCACTGAGCAACTACATTTATTAGCGAGATTAATAGTAAAACAGCATTTGTTGGATTTCTGACAAACATGGCTTCAGAGAAGGAGGGAAAGAACTTACAGAGCTGTTGTTAATAGTCAAATTCCATCAAATACTAAAACTTAAAAAGAAGCTTTTTCAAAAAGGTGAGAAACAAAGCAGTTTGCATCCCCAGTAAGGAGGAATGTACATCCCCCATTTAGAGCAAGAGGGTGGGAAACATTACACAGTGAACCATGGCCAACCACAGATGTCCAGAAGGTGAAGGCTGAAGATGATCTTAAACAGCCAAACTTTGTGTTATTAAATGCTTTATAAATCAAAACTCTCCATTTAAATTAATCCATGCTTTATAGGCAAACAATGTAAAGAATGCAGCTGGGACATAATAGGATCACAGTAACACAAGTCAGGGAGTAAATGAGTTGCACAAGTTGTGAGTAAAACAGAAACCCTGCTGAAGCCCTGCTCTGAGAATTGTGCTCACTGAACCTTGTGGGCACCAGGGCAGGCGTAGCTCCTGTGAGGCAGCCACAGCCCACATACAGGGATTGTGGGAGAAAGGAGTGGTTGGAAAGAAAGCCAATGTACTTCAACTGTTGTGATGTTAACAAACATATATTCTCTCATTACACGGGGCAACTAAAGAAGAGAGTTTGCATAAGAGAGTTACAGACCTTGACAGCTCCTAGAAAACATAATTTCACAGCCAGGCATAACTAGAGGGCTATATTTCACAGCTTGTCCTGAAAATAAAAGGTGGAAAAGTTCAGATAGTTCAAAGAAACCAGCCGGGGATCACATATAAGCATATGTCCAGACATTATCTAGATTTTTTTTTACTAATGTTTGCATTTAGGTTTTTCATATGATACAGATACTGCCATGAAGTCTCAGCTAGGAAATTAGTTCTAGATGTTAACAGGTAAACTATTTCTATTTTTTTTGTTAAACAAAGTGATTTTAAACACACCTCCTATGTAGCTTAATGTTGTTCTTAAGCAAACTCCTCACGGTAAGTCCCTTGTTTATTCCACAAATCAAAATGTTGCATTCCAAACTAAGTTGCAGCCCACAGTGCAGTGCTCTGGTTTTTAATCACTTAGTAGAAAATCATCTCACCTACCTCCCTTGCATTGCCCTCTGTACAGTCATAATGAGGTTTGGCTTCAGCTATGACTCCCCTATAGCAAAGATTTACAGTGGTAAAAAGTAAGTTGTATTATTTCTGAAGTTCATTCTGTCAAGTACATGTCATTCCTTCTAACCACTATTCACTTTGAAACACATTCAACACATCAAAAGAAACCCAGAGGCATTTGAAATATCTTCTAATTTACAAATAATTTGAGTTAGAAATTACAGCTTGATCCAAAGCCCAGGAAAAGTTGCATCTAAATTCAATGGTTATTGAACCAGGTTCTTCAAGCATAACATTTTCATCATCAGTGACTCACACAAATTAGTCCCTGTGAAACTAAAAGATGTTGCTGTTTTATGTGCCAGCATAAACTCATATTTCCAGTCTTTCTTACCATGGATCTGGATNTGATAAAACCTAATATCGTCCAAAACCAGGACAATCATGATAGAAGTACTTATGTTGTTAGCCCATATCCCAGTATTTATTTAGAGTGCTTATTGAAGTACCTTCTGCTTTGTAGAGTATAACTGTACCTGTATTAAAAGCTTTAGAGCATGACTGCAGCTGTAAGAGGAGAGTCAAACTTTTCACCAAAAGGCGTACTAAGTATAACTATATTAAATATAATTAGTTAGCAAGACAGATGTTTGAGCAGACCTTCTCCTGAACACTGTCTTTGCTCCTATTTGTCTAATGCTCCTGTAGTACTTAACAGCCAGCTCAGACATCCTTTCAACTGTCAAATAAATTCCCACAGACCAGATGAGAGCAGAACAAATCCAGCTCCAGCACACACGCAGAGTATGTGCTAGCTTTCCTACAGTGTAATTAGTACCATACAGCTTCTCTATGCAACAGGAGAACTCTCAGTCCTAACCAAGGGAAGGGAAAGCAAGCTCACACTGTCTGTGTTAGACCTTCTTCTCAATTCCGGAAGAAAGAGGCTTAAATACATAATTTAAAACACAAGCATGACCGTTTCAACTCAGAGTTGACTGAGATGGTGTAGTAAGATGATGCTCTTCAGCTTGAATTGCTACGAAACCTTCTGTGAGGAGTGAGACATGGCAGAAGCTTGGTTTACAGCTAGACACAAAAGCTTTAATGAAATAAAAACATGGAAGCAGTATTTCTTTCACAGATGTATAATATAAAATCAGTTTTGCTTAAAGCTTTTTAAATACTACTCAGGAAAAAATACAAAATCAACTCAAAAGAATTTTAGTCTTTTGACTAATTTTATTCCAAGAATTTTAAAAGACTTCAGTCCTAACAATGTATGTGGCAGTTTGCATTACTGAAGAACCTTTTCCTTTGGTAAGTATCTTTTCTGTAATGTAGACCTGTGTCAATGCACTCCTCATGTAAGTTCCAGTACAGCAAGATATGGAAGAACCTGCCCAGATGTTCTGCTGACTTTGTTCTGCTGTCTTGTTCTAGTAAAAATGGAAAGACTGCCAGCAGACTAATAATCACCTTAGCATTTGTAAAAATAAGTTGGAACAAGACTCTCAGCAATTCTAAGCATCAAACTTTTTCACTCACCAAGTTGCATCATGCAAATGAACAAAGTATATGGGAGGTGAGCAGAAGAGAAGTGAAGGGTGACAGCTGTTAATGTACTTGGACGTCACACACCAATGGATGTTGTTAAACAGCAGAATGGTGTCAATTCCCATTTCTGCAGCTATGGCACATTGCTTTATTCACACAACACATGATACACAATTATCCTGCAGAGGTCGCAGAAGTCAGCTATCCCTTTCATCTCATTCATATCAATTAGAAAAATATGCCAAGGTTCACTGAGACTGATTTTTTTTTACTTTTTATGGCAGTTAAGGAACTGATTCTTGACTCCAGAAATTCACAGCCTGCTATCATGTCCTCAGGGTGAGGATGGGGGCTACAAACAAATATGCAGCTGTTCTGATAACAAAGTGAAAAAAAATAAGAGAGACCTTTGGTGTATGTGCCAAAGAAGGGTTATTAAAGATGCTTCTGGAAGTTACAGTCATTCTAGAGAGAAATGATAAGGGCAAAGAAAAAAATCATGTTCATGGTCAGACTGGATTTAAGGCAGCAATTTCACCACCCACAACCAGCTGCTTGTAGGGCAGAAGCACCAATTGTGCTGGTCCTGCGACAGCTACCAGCTATTGTGCCCAAAACATCCACAGCAACAGTATTAGCTGTCAGTGCATATTTCTTAACATGGTGACATTCCTTCTGCCCTCTTGCTTTTGTTTGGGCTTTAACCTTGTAACTAGTGCAAATCTATCTACACCAATGTAATGAACAGGAGGAGCTGGTAGCCATTGTGCAGCAGGAAAACTATGACATATTTGCCATCACAGAAATATGGTGGGATGACTCACACAACTGGAGAGCTGCAATGGATGGCAGCTCTTCAGAATGGATAGGCTAAGAAGGAGAGCAGGTGGAGAAGCTCTGTATTTTAGGGAGAGTTTTGATTGCCTGGATCTTAATGATTGTGCCAACAGGAACGAGTATTTATGGTTAAGAACCTGGCAGATATCATGGTAGGAGTCTGTTATAGACTAGGATGAAGAGGCAGGTGAAATATTCTATAGCAACTGGGAGAAGTCCCACAATCACTAGTCATGGTTTTCCTGGGGTACTTCAACTTATCAAATGTGGGAGTCAGTCTTTTCTCCCAAGTAACAACAGGACAAGAGGACATAGCCTGAAGTTGCACATGGAGAGGCATTGGATATTAGGAAGAAAATCTTCACCAAGAGGGTTATCAACCACTGTAATAGGCTACCCAGGGAAGTAGTGGAGTCCCCATCCCTGGAGGTATTTAAAAGACATGTAGATGTGGCACTCGAGGACATGGTTTTGTGGTGAACTTGGCAGTGCTGCATTAATGGTTGGACCTGGTGATCTTAAGGGTCTTTTTCAACCTAAAAAATTCTATGATTTTATGACCTTTTTCAGTGTTTTGTTAGTAGTCCCTCGTCAAACCTCCTCCTGTCCTCTGCTGAGCTTCTTTTCCAAGGTGCTTTTTATGCAATATGTGTATTTTTACATATACAACAAGATTCTGGAAATATACAACCAGTTGGAGAACCGCATGGGATCCAAGTATTTCTTTGGCATGTAAGTCATAGTGTAATGTTCAAAACCATAAATACACATGTGCAGAAAACTGAACATCTTTGGATCTATAAATTAACAATTTCTTTTCAAGCTTCCTTTTTCCACTGCTAGGCTTGACTGTAAAACAGAGCCCCTGAATGAAAACATGCTGCATTAGATCCTCCTGTGCCATTTTAGGTTATCACCTCATCAAGAGAGAAATCCTTTTAAAATTAAAAATAGCCTCCAAGTTCAAGTCTAGGCAGCAAAATTATTCCCAATGAAATAAAAGAAGGGGAAAAAAACATTCTCCAGCTGATTTATTAAAACAGGCAAAGCACATGTACAGTCAGACAGCAGCACACTTTGCTTTCAGGAGAACAAATCTGGACAGACCTGTTCCTCCCAAATGCTGCCTCTCCAGGAGCTCCACATTCTTCATCACTGCCTCATACATGGTCATGGGAAGACCATGCAAAGCCATGATGTGGAAAAAAAAAACCTTTTTTGGTTTTGCCTGGCCTTACACAGCCCTCCTAATCTCTCAACAGGAGTTGAATGCCCTGCAATTTTTAAGGAAAACCAAACCTGACATAAAGCCTGAAGTCTTCCTGATTGTCAGAAGACACTGACCTGCTCTGCAACAACCTGCTCTGAGCTGCCCTACCCCAGGTTTCCTCAAATATGTCCCTTTTCCAGCTACTTGTCATTTGGAAATGCAATGCATTTTCTGAAGTTCTTGTCCAGATCAATTGTGATAGGACAAAGGATGCTGGTTTTAACTAAAGAGGGGACATTTACATTAGGGATAAGTAAGACATTTTTTAACATGAGGGTGGTGAGGCACTGGAACAGGTTGTCCAGAGAAGTTGTGGATGCCCTATCCCTGGAAGTGTTCAAGGCCAGGCTGGATGGGGCTCTGAGCAGCCTGATCTAGTGAAGGGTGTCNTTGTCCAGATCAATTGTGATAGGACAAAGGATGCTGGTTTTAACTAAAGAGGGGACATTTACATTAGGGATAAGTAAGACATTTTTTAACATGAGGGTGGTGAGGCACTGGAACAGGTTGTCCAGAGAAGTTGTGGATGCCCTATCCCTGGAAGTGTTCAAGGCCAGGCTGGATGGGGCTCTGAGCAGCCTGATCTAGTGAAGGGTGTCCCTGCCCATGACAGGGGTTGGACCAGACGGGCTTCTTCTTGAAGAACCAACCCTCTGATTCTAACTATACATTCACACATTATAGGTTACACACTGGCTGGAAGCTTCAGATTTGCCATTAATAGACTACACAACTGATTCACACATTCACAGTAAGCTGAAATACTTCCCGAGTGCCAAAGTTTTTGCACATTTACAGTAAATCCTACACTTCCCAGAAGCTTCAGGCTCAGTGCACAGGCTAAGTAAAAATGCATGGTAAAAATATAGCAATTTCTGTCTGGGAAATCCCACACACACAAGGCATGGTGTGACATGGCAGCCTTTAAAATGAAACACGTCATGGCAGCTGCTTTGCTGGTGGTGTTGTGCCTGTGAGACACAAGGAGACTAACCCATGTTCCAAAGTGTAATATGAAGCAAATCCAGGAAGAGCACCTCCCTCCACTTCTCTAGATGCTGTAAAGGAAGGTGCATCAACTGAAACCACTTTTCACTGGCAGTTTCAGTTTGACTTCAATCAGCGAACAAAGAGTCATAGAACATCCTGAGTTGAAAGGGACCAACAAGGATCATCCAGTCCAACTCCTGGCCCTGCACAGGACAGCCCTGAGAATCACACCATGTGCCTGAGAGCATTGTCCAAATGCTTCTGGAACTCTTGTCAGGTTTGGTGCTGTGACTGTTTCCCAGGGGAGCCTGTTCCAGTACCCAACCTTTTCCTAATATCCAACCTGAGCCTCCCCTGACACAGCCATTAATCCTTGAATTAGAGTCCACTGACCCACATCATGCTTCTGCTGGTATTTTGGCTGCTTTTCTAGGGGAAAGGATTCCCACTGGCTGGCATAAAACCATTAACATTATATACAGTTGTTTCATTATAGGTGTTCTTTCCACTTGTTTGTCAAGGATTATATTCTATCATTACAAAAGAATTATCTAAGGACTTTTATATTAATGTAATCCCTCTTTCAGTATAATGTATATTGTTGTAACTAGCAGCAACAGGACATCAGCAAACAATCGAGGTTTTGCTCACATTTGTGATTATTCACACAAGAAGTTCACCATACAAGATTAACCTTCTTCATTTACTTAAACTACCTCTCAGCTTTCCTTTACACTTCTGCAGTTACACAAAATCCATTTTTGAGGATATACTCTTTAAGACTGTCATGATAAATGGAGCATGTTAGTGAAGCAGCTTACAATTTCAGTCTAAAAGAAGTATTTACAATTAAAGCAAAAAGTTCCTTTGCACAACAGAGACTGAAATTCCTAACATCTGGAAAATAAAAAACTTCCAATCATTCTGCTACAAACTCTCATCAATTACTAAAAATTATCAAGATATTCAATACTGTGCCACATTTCTAAAGCTTCAGTTCAGAAGTTTACAAAACATGCTCTTCCCCCACGTGGTACATAAAACAATTTATGCCAGGTATATTAACTGTATATACACTGTATGTACACAGTATATACACTGATCATATCTAAATTATTTTCCAAAACGTAGCTTATCATGTGCAATAGTAAATAGATTTTGAAACTGTCTGGCAATTACTTTTCTTAAAGCCTTAATTTTGTGAAAATNATTCTCCAGCTCATTTCTCCAGCATAGTGTTTTTCTTTCACGTTTAACCCTCTTAGAAAAAGATTTCACCCTTTTGCCCAAAGTAATATGTTGACACACACACACCCCTTCGGTTTTTAATTTATCATTAAAATGGTATTCTGTGCTTCAACCAGGTTAATCTCAAGTGTGCACCACAGACATTACCTCATCTGTGCAGCACATGCAGCTCAGTACATGCAATCTCCTTTATGTGACAATCTCTTCAAGATTGCAAATTATCATTTCCCTATCAGAAACATGAAAGCATTTTTCACATTATGAAGAGAACGATGGCACATAAAGGCAACATCAAAATTTGCAATATCTTTAAAAGGCAATGAATGCAAGGTAAAAAAAAAAAAAAATATTCTTGTTCGTATAGAGTCAACAATAGTGTCATTTGGTTTTACAAAGAAATTAAAATTTCTGTGTATGTATGCAGTTTATTTTTTCTTCTATAAAATGCTAAGGGCTGCAAACTTTTCTCTGTGTCCTAGCTGATAGATACTTCATTCTACCAGAAAGCATAAAAAACATTGGTCAACCTGTGCACATGGCAGTTGTGCAAACTTAGTGACTTTGTCCAATACTGGAACAATCAAATCTGAATCTAAGAAGTATTTTCAGTGTGTCCTGTGCATTTTGGCACAAATTATTTATGACCCAGGATATCTGGAAAATTATTTCCATAAGCAGCTTGCTTTTCTTCTTTCTTTTCATCATTTTTCCTCTAAATGCTGAAGCTCACCATAATCCATATGTACACATTTTTATATGTTCTCCTGGTGATACTTTTGTTTTGTTTTGTATGTAATTTGTGGTAGATAAACTGCATGTATGTATTTTTGCTAATTTTAAGCATTTAAGGTTCAATCCTACTTATGTTGGTAAAATTGTACCAGATTTCCTAAAAGAACAGAACAAGTCCCTCAACAAGTATTGTGTAGCCTGCCTAAATCTGAAGCTATTATACTCTCCTGTGTGTTATATTATTTAAAGGAAACTACACAAAGGATACATTTTCTTTTCTATCTTTGAGAAATAAAAATCCCGATACATTTGCAACACTCACACATACTAAATAAACCCACATACATAATGCTTCAAAATCTTCTGATCTAACCAAAGGGTTTGCATTTAGAGTCCACATCTCCACTAACACCACAATTGCATCTGGATCATTACATTTAATAACCCTCTGTGGACCTACCCCTCCCTGAACCCTTTAATACCTTTGGCCTCCACAAATGTTGCGTGTATTCTGGTACTTTTCTCTCACTGCAGTCTTAGGAGCCTGAATTAGCTGCAATGGCAGAAACCTCCAGGAGGTTTGAATAGTGTGTTTAGAGGATTAAAACAGTCAATACCCCAGAGCAGAATAAAATATCCCTCCAACATAAAAAAAAAATGGAAAAAAGTACTACCTAAAAAAAGCAAACCAA